>JAMLFT010001377.1:6351-31199 GCA_026544285.1 Pachyrhizus erosus
AAAATAATAATATTATTAAAAACCAAATTATTTGGGTAATTTAATTGCAATTTAATAGACCAAATTTGTTATGAAAATAACTTCTTATCACATTTTATTTTGTTATATTATAACAAAAAAATTATTTTATTCTATTGTAACAAAAGAATTATATTTTGAACTATAAAATTAAAATATTTCCTTAGATAAATTTTATTTTTAACATTAATTATTTTCATAAATAATTTATTTACAAAAAACAAATAATATAAAATTTATTACTTTTCAAAAAAATAAATTCTAAATAATTGTAATCTATTGATCAATTTATAAAGATTTCTATTACTTTTTAATATGTTGATATATGGTTTACTTGAATTTTGATCCATCTTATAATTCATATTAATATGTGATTTACTTAAGTTTTTATTCACTATAAATGAAATTTCAAATTGAACTATTATAAAGATAACAAAATATTTCATAATTATTTTTATTAAAAAATTACTGTGAAAAATTTTCAAATTCAAAATTTAAATATACATAATAAAAGGTAACTGTTTAAAATAATTAATTATAAAATTTCAATTACAAATATTGAAGTTTTTGATTTATAAAAGGATAAACTTAATCATGATTATAATTCACTAATTTAAATTACTATTAGTTTAAATTATAATTTGATGTGAATCAATATTGATTTAAAATATTATAATAAATAAATAAATATCTTATATTTAAATTTATATTGAATTGTACTATGATTAATTTATTTTTCAATTTCAAATAACACTCAGAATCTAACCTAAAACAAAATTGAAAGCACTAGATACCTAGAGAGAAATTATTAACTCTTTTTTGCAATTAGTTATAATCTGGCGTAGTGGTATAGTGGTGTGGTCAAGGAGAACTCAGGAAGAAGCTGTTTGCATAGGCCAATATAGACAGAATAAAGAAGGTGACCAGTTTGATATCTGTCGACGTGTTTGCAGAAATACATGAGTTGTAAAATCGTACAGCAACCCAGCATTTGAGCGAGCAACAAAAACAACCAATTAATGTCTCTTTTCTTAGTGTTTGTAAGGAGGGGCCTCACACTATTTTCTTCTCCGCAATTCTCACATTTGGGTAACACTGGGTTCATCCACTCTTTGGGGGCCATATGATTCATGCTTCCTTTTTTCTCCTCAATGAATTTCAACAATTCATCCAATTTGCTCTCCAGATCAAGCTTCATTTCAAAGCACTTACAGCATTTCATGCACTTAACCATCCCCTTGATCTCAGTAATTTTGTTTTTCAAGAGGTATCTCAAGTTGTGGATCTTGGCTCGCTGATCTGTAGCCCAAGGAAAAGGTGGAGGGATGCTTTCACTCTTACATTTGGTTGGGCCTTCATACGGGCAACCACCAGAACCAGGATGTTTTGTAAAGATATACATATACAGTTGTGACTTCTTCATTCCTTGACTCAAGACTGAGTGTGAGTTTGAGGCTCATTCCAAAGGAAAATACTATATATATATATATATAAAGAAATGCTCTTAGTCTGTTGGGAATAACTAATTGCACATTCAAATCTCTTAGTTTGTTGCCAATAACTAATTGCACATTCAAATCTCTTAGTTTGTTGCCAATAACTAATTGCACATTCAAATCTCTTAGTTTGTTGGGAATAACTCATTGCACATTCAAACTCCCTATCCCTCAAATCCCTAAACCTTAATTAATAAATTAATTATCATTAATTACCTACCAGCTTAGTTTTAAATCTACAAGGTCATACACAAAGGACTGTTCCAATCTTTGCATAAGATAATAATTTATTTGATAATTTAATTAGAGAATTTAATTTAATTAAATAAATATTTTACTAAAATATTATTATATTTCTTGCTTAGATTAAAAATATAATTAATATAAATATAAATAGAATCTTTTACATAAATGTAGAAGTTGTCCTCAAGAATGATTTGTAATAAGAATAAGATTTTATTGTTACATATTATGATCAAATCATGTGATTAGTAATTACAATGAGTTATGTGATTAGTTGAAAAGTATTTTTATCTTTCTTAAAACAAAGAGATATGGGATAATTTTTAAATCAAATTTCTCTTTTAAAAATTCCAAATCTGCATTTTTTAATATTATAAATAAAAAATATTATAAATAAAAGTCTCCACCTAAGAGCAAAATGCATTATACACTAACTATAAAAACTCAACAAGAGTTTCATATCCAAGTTTAAAAAGTAGAAAAAAGGTTTGTTCTTCTTAGAATTTCACTTATCAAATAGTTGATAATAAAGATTGATCTTAACATGGATAGACAAAGCTTTCACACAATTAAATTTTTGTTTTTTGTTGCTTCAAGAATGCATATCTAGGCATAAAATTATAAATTTCTCTATTTACTATTGTTTCAGTATATTTTGAATACAAAATAGATTTTTTATTTCGTTACGAATGTTATGAACGTTCCCTCATAACTACTAATTTTATCTACATATATTTATAGGAGTGGGTTTTTGTCATCCCTAGGTATACAAGGTTGACAATAATATTAATGATACTTTTAGTTTAGTTTATCTATAGTAGTTGTTAAGACCTGTATTTTGTTGACTTAAATTAGCTATTATAGTTAATTATACAAATCAAACACATATATATACTCAAACATGAAATTATACAAAAAATTATCTTGCCATAAAATAATAGTCCTATATTTTTTAAATGTTCTCGATCACAACCAAAGACTTGAAATTTACAACTATAAAATGCATATCAATTCTTCCTTCTAAGTATTACGGTTACAAACATAGTTTTACTGTAATTAAAATTGGTAGGGTCTGCATCGGTTGTACATTAAAAGGGTTGGGAAAGTATCCATGGAGATACCGATAAAAAGAGATTTTGTGTCAGGACTAAAAGATAAGCCAGAGACATGTCCAAAAAAGTTGATCTCCTGCTCCCTTTCGAACCCATCCTTTGTTTGATAGACATGCACATAATCAACATCTTCACCCATTGCCATAAGCTCCCCGTCAGATGTGAAGCATAATGAAGTGATAGCTCTAACTTTGCCCTCAAGAGCAAAAACAGATTTTGACAAATTTCGAACATCCCAAATTCGACAAGTTCTATCTTGGTTTCCAGTGGCAAAATTGAACTCATTAGGATGCCATGCAGATGAACACGAGTAACCAAAGTGTCCACGAAAAGATCCAATGGTCTACAAGTCAAAACAAATCAGATTTAAATTATAATTCATTACTCGTTTCTTTCAAAACTATAGAAAAAGCATAGCCGACTAATAGAAAGTTATCTTAGAAGATGCAATACAAATGAGAATATCTAACATGGGTAAACATAAAATGTATCGCTAACCTGTTTGGTTTTGGGATTCACTAATTTCCCTTCCGGATCGTCTCCAACAACTACAAATATATTTCCACTTGGGCTCGATGAAACATGCTACAAGAAACAATTCAAATTACCATGGTGTTAAAATACCAATAACAGAAAACATTATACTTACATTCACTGGCCAGGGGAATCGAAAATCATGTGAAAGTTGAAAAGTTTCAACATCAAAGTCTTTGACACTACAATCTTGACCTGAAGCCATGAAATGAATACCTCCACTGCCAAATTAATTATTTGTTAGCAAGCAAGCACACATAAGGTTTGTTACTCACCGTATCAACAAAAAATAAATTATAAAAGATAATGAACAAATACCTTCCATGCTTATAAATCTCAATAGCATTAATGTTTCCTTGTTGCTTACAAGTTGGTTGGAAACAAAAACTAACCCCAAGACGATCTAAGTGCTACAAGACATATATATGTTTTCTTTAGTGACGGGAAAATTTTGCAATATACATTGATTTGGAAAATCAAAGATAAATTAACAAAATTAAGGATGTCTTCACTTATTTTCATTTGTTTAATTAGTAATTTTCAATTAATCATATTAACAAGAAAGTTCTACCTTGTCCAAAAACAAGTAGAGAATTAATACTATATTATAAATTTTGTATGTAAAAGCAAAAAAAAAAAAAAAAAAAAAAAAGTATTTACCTTGCAAATTAATTGTCCTTTAGTGCCTCCAACAATCAATAATTTATCTTGTACAGTCATTGCACTAACCCGTGTCTTAGTAAATCCTTCCATGATACTTCCAGGATGTACCTATTAACAACATATTTAGAACCTCAAAATTTTCTTTTTCACGGGATACTTACAACAAAAGAATAATGCAAAAGTTATCATTACCTCAGATGGAGCTACATGCCATTCCAAATCTAAGATTGTAGTGCTCTTGGAAGTTAATGCAGAGTAGTGACCAATTTCATAACTTGTGGCAAGATATACATCATCCTTTGATGTGGACCAAAGCATACCAGCATAGTACTGTAAATGACAAATTAATATTAATGGTGCATCTGTTAAATAATAACTTTTACATCCATAAATAATTAAAACGTTAAAAGTAAAAATTTACCGAGTCCAAGTAATATTGTTCTGTTGGCATTAAACAACAATCATATTTAGCAAAAGTATAATACTTCCCTCCCATTTTTGTTGGTTTGCATTCCTGTACACGAGATGATAGATATTTAAAAAGTTAAAAAAATAAAAAGGTCAAATTGAAGATTCATTTCCACACAATCATTACTCAATTGTTTCAAGACTCAAAATAAAAGCAAAAAATATTACCTCCTTCATGGGTTTTGGTAATAGGGGTACATTTTCATCATTTAAGAGATGTGTTCTATTTTTTCTAAAGTTCTCACGGCTATACTGTATTTTGTTCCAAGATATACCTTGGATGTCTTTTCCCTCCCACATAACTTCTTGAGCATTGGTGTCATTGCTATACTATTTTTTCAATGAGAAAACCAAGAAAAAGTGTAAGCACAAGGAAATAATATATAAAATTAACACGACACAATAAAAAATAAAGAATTCAAATGATGGAAGATGTTTTAATTAAGAGTATATTTTCCAATAAATACCTGTATCATGGATCGAACAATTTGATCATTTGCTTGCATCTCCATTTCACCCCGTAGATTTAAGATATAAAGAACGAATGGATTGAAGAATATATACCTTTTTCTTTAGAGAGAAAGGTACCAAGGACGAAAAGAGGAGGATCTTAAATGAAGAACTAGAAGAAAAAAAAAAGAGAATGAGTGAAAAAAGATAAGAAATTAATTATGCTCTTCATATTCACTAATACAATGCAATTTATATGATTCAATAGAGATCTACCAACTATGTATTGAGATTATTTAAATTTTATATCATTATTCATTGTAAGTAGATATTAATAAAAAATAGCTCATTAAAATGGCAATTGTTACTTTCTAACATTCTTTTCTTTGATACTTTGGGTCATCTATTAAGGTCAAGTTTAAGATTACTAATACTTTAGGATATCCCTAACATTCACTTTACTTCATTCTATCCTTAATTAATAACATACATTTTCACATCTATGTTTATCTTAACTATGACTTAAACAACCTTATCTTAGACATAACCTTTCTTGTATCCTAACCTTGATATCATATCAATCCGTACTACAAGCCACAATATCTCTCACATATATATAGTATAATAACAATCATTATTAGAACACACATACATACATGGGATTCACATCACAACTAGATAGATCAAATCTATTTACCACAAGGTGTTCACGTAAAGAAATGTATCTTAACTCTACTTTGTATGTCATGTGGTACCAACTTTAACTCCTAAAATAGTCTAGAAGCTCATATGTCCACCTATAAGAAGTGTTATCAACATTGATGTCTCCCATATATATTACAATACACTAGAATGAAATCTACGTGTGACTGCTAGGGTTACTTAACTTTATAAGTACGTCCCAATTTTTTGAGATCAACATAAGCCATTAAGATTTTGACACCAAGTCTCTAAAACCCTTAAAGTCTAAGAAAAATTTGTTGCAACCTTCACCTTTTTAGTTTGTGTCTATTTCACACGACTCAAGGTTCAATGCAAATGACGCATGTAACATCTCGAAGCAAACACTAGTCCCATTAGACTTCTCTTCACACACAATGAATCTATTGTTACCTCCCATGGGCTAAGTTATTTACCATAAAGATACTATCCAAGCCCATTCTCGCTATCAATAAGTTGGGTCACTCATCTCAATGGTGTTTAATTACATCACCAATTTAGACTTCAAGACTCGTGCATTATATGTTCACAAGCAAACTATATATATATAGTTCAAGCAACTCACATTATGCATACCCATTATGATTCCTATAGTATATTTTCATATTTCCCTTATGCAACTATGACCTTCGTTGAGTGTAATCATAATATCCAAAGTTATGTTAACTCTACTAAGTGGATTTTTATCTTACTTGAAGACTAAAACAATTAATTACAACTTCTATGTCAACCTCAAGATCAACTTTTACCATCTACTATGCCTAAAATTAGGAAGAACACAAACTTATTGCATAATTTTGACAACTCAATATTTACTCACTAAAATTATTGTATCTTGAGTTTTATACATTATTTTCAAGTAAGAGCAAAGTCATTAGTTAGCTAACATCTAGGACTACATTTCTTATAAAGACCACTAAGCTTAATTAGGTTATGTTCACAACTAATTTTACTCATGCAAATAACATTCTTAATTACTCTCTTCACATCTCTTTATCTTCATATCATTCTCTTACACTGGATAAAATATCTAATAAGATTATTAAATCCTAACGTAAGATATCAAAAGTTCAAATATGATTAAATACTAAGGTTTTTAGAATTCAAACACAATTAAATCCTAAGATAAAATACCTTCAATTCAAACATGATTAAATTCTAAGATAGTTACAATTCAAATATAATTAATTCTTAAGATAAAATCTCTTCAATTTCAATACGATCAAATTCTAAGATAAAATTTCTATAATTCAAAAATAAACAAATCCTAAGATGACACAATTGAATCCTAAGACAATATATATATGTATATATATATAAAATTGAAACACAATCAAGTTCTAAGATAAGATAACTATTTATAACTCAAATATAATCAAATTCTAAGATAAAAGATAATATAATTATCTACCAACATAGTGTGACATGGTTGATAGATAACCTTATCCCTTAAACATGTGATTACATATTCGATCCTTAGTCTATGTGTATAGAAAATGATATGTTGGGAGACGTTAACCCCTTAATTGGATCTTAGTACCTCAATAAATTATGCTTTGACTCTTGGTCGAGGGATACCAACTTCACAAAAAACAGAGAGATAATTATCTATAATTCAAACATAATTAAATATAAGGTAATATTAGATAAGATCTCTACCACTCAAATGCAATTAGATATTGAAATAAGATATAAGATTCCTAAATGATAGAATATCCCTACTAAACCCAACAATCAAACATTTATTCCAAGTCTTCACTAAATCCTAACCATAAAAGATGCATTAAACACAAATGAAGCATATAAAGACAATAATAAAACAAGACTAATTCTATTTTATCATCTAAACATCAAAACCACTTCATAACTCACCAACCAATCACAACCTCAATAAGTACACAAAATCCAAACCTTAAACAATATAAGTAGAATAAGAAAAGAGAAGGAAACTACACAATTTTAAAGGTAAAGGTTTGGGTAGGTAAATGTACATGAGTTGTATGTCACTTGAATGGTTTAGTCTCTTATTGGGCTTTAGTTGCTCTCTTTGCAACTTCTTATCCTATTCCTACTAATTTCTAACGCTAGGATATAAATAACAATAATAATCCTAATAATAAGATTAACAATGATATTAGTTCTAACAATAGCAACACTAGTAATAATAACAATAATCAACATCAATTATGATGATAATAATAAAATCAACTACATCAACAATATAATAATAATAATAATAACCATAATAATATTAATAATAATAATTATAATAATAGTAACAGTAACGATAACAATAATAATAGTGATACTTCTAGAGTTGGCAAAATGGGTCAAACATAACTAGTTGACCCATTTACCCAAGAAGTTAGGCTAGGTTAGACTTAAAAAATTTTGGCCTAAAGGGAAGTAGGGCAATTTGGCCCTACTCAATGGGCTTGATAGGCCAAAATGAGCTTAAAAGTTATAGGCCTGAATTAAATTGGCCCTATTTTGACTCGATATTATTTTAATTTATTTCTTTTAAAATTATATAAGTTTAGACACAAAAAAAAGTAAAACATGTCAATTTGTCCCAACTCGACAAGCCACTGAGGCAAGTCGGGCCAAAAAATGTAGTTCGTAAAAAATTTAGGCAAACTTAGCTAAATCCATTTATCATGCTTGGATTAAAAGGCTACACTAGGTTAGGCTAGGTTGAACAACCCATTTTGTTAGCTTTAAATACTATTACAAATAATAGCACTTAAGATATTTTTAATATAGTAGCAAGGTGTTAATAAGAGTATCTTTATGACTTATTTCTAACACTCAAAATTTGGATTCATACAAAGTACTTGGGTGTCCCTATTCTCCATGGTAGGAAAAAGAAAAGATCTTGCCAATTCCTTTGTGAAAAAACTCATACAAGACTTATTAATTAGAGTAGAAATACTCTTTCTTTGTTGAAAAAAGTACTCTAACTCAAGTATTGATGGTTGGCCTTCCCACTTATACTATGCAAATTGTCCTTCTTCTTAAAGGTATTTATGACAAATTGGAGAAAATGAATAAAATTTTTATTTGTAGTGATCATGGGGACAATAGAAACATCTATAAACCTAAGTTGGAAGGTGGTTTAGGTTTTAGGGACTTGCATAATTTTAATTAGACCATGGTTCTTAAACTTACTCATAATGTGGATTAAAGTTATAAGAAATAGGCATAATGTGGTGATCATATCATGCCTAAGATTACTTACAAGAAAAATTGTTCATTGATTTGGAAAGTTATACAAAGCATTTGAAAATGGATTTCAAAAGGAGAAAGGTATGTTATTTCAAATTATGAAGACATAAATTTTTTATTGGATAGATAAGTATCATCTTATTATCATAGAAAAAATGTTCAAAAAACTACCCTTTATTTTGACTAAATGAAAAGTCGATGATTTGTTAACCAAAATGGTATGTGGGACCTCTATACTATATCCAACCTTCTCCCTTAATGGGTGATCATGGAAATATACGTTATTATTACCCTTAAAGAGGAAAAAGGCCTAATAGATTTATCTACACTCGTCTCAAGATGGAATTTTTCTACAAAATTTTCTTATATTTATTTTCAAACAAAGCCCTTTAATTTACTAGCTTCAATTGGAAAAAAAATTGGAAGTCAAGAATTCATCAAAGTCATAAGCTCTTTCTTTGGCCTACCTTTCAAGGGGTCTACCAACCAAATGTTGCCTTGCTTAAAAAGGTATAACCTCATTTTCTTTATGTCTTATTTTTAACAACTATGATGAATATGAGACATATGCTCTTAAGGACTATAGTAGAATCTCCAATATTTGAAATTTTTTTCTTCCATAAGAATTCTTCAACTTAGATATTTTTTAATGCATTTGGATCAATATTTGGCAATCGGATCAAATAAGCAAGTATTTTAGTTGCCCCATCATGTTTGCAAATTTGACTTATGAAATATGCACACGAAGAATGTAATTTTACACAATCAAACAGGTTTTTCTTTGATATTATTATATAAAGGGCACACAGAAACACAAAAAGATTATAATTGGGCTATTTTAGGAACAGAGAACTTGCCTACCCAAATAAGAAATAATATAACTATCTTTACCAATTGGATCTCTCGTCCCAATTGGTTGGGACAAATGTAACTTAGATGGATCATTTTACCACTCCAAATTATCCTTTACTTATGTAGGAATTATTAAAGACTATAGTGGCAATTTGTTGAATGTTTAGGAAAATTAGATGTCCCAAAACCTTCTAATCTAAATTATGGGGAGTACTAACTTTTTAGGAAGTTTACTAGATTATGAAGATTAAGAACCTAATTGTTGAAAACGGTTCTAAGAATGCAATCAAACTCTTTGTGCATGGCTAGAACATTAACCATCCTTGTTGGTCCTCCTAAATTGAAACTCAAAAGTACTCTCAACTTCAAACACAAGCCATGTGATGTCAAGTTTCAACACATATACAAAAAGTTCAACATGACAGTAGATCAATTGACTAATATTGGCATATGATCTTTCTACTATTATTTACTTGGTTAAGCAATCTTCCCTCTTTCTGTGATTATATGACTTACCTATAGCCTTAATTACTTTAATTTAATTGTTTCTGTCCTAGTAATAAAAGAAAAAAAAATCATTCATATGATACCAAGGTTCAAATCTTGTTAGGAACTATCATTCTATTAATGTAATTTTAATCTAATTAAAATACACTACACTTAAATCACTACAAGCTTCTAATATTGAGTTTTAATGGTTTCCTTGCCATTTGTGACACCAATTTGAATGCTTTAAAACACAAAAATTTATGGTTTCCATTTTATTTTCAATTTTAGCTTATATTAAAACCTTTAAAAACATAATACTTATATTTAAAATTTTGAACTCCAAATAGAACAAAGACTAAGAAAAGCAAAGGCAAAAGTAGACTCTGATACTAAATGTAAAATTAAAAATAATGATTTAAACATGCTACCAAATAAAAGAACACATCCATATAAAAATAAAACAAAAGCATAGATAGACACTTACCTCTAACCATTGCAAAAAAAAAAATTCTTGCTTTTAGATCCATTCGATTTTGTCTTTCTAAATCTTCACTTGCTCAAACTTGATGGTGTGTTTTTGAAAAAGGGAACAAGCTTAGTGATCCAAAACAAAGAACTTTGTTCATGAAAGAGTTCAACAAAAATAAGAGTATCAATTAAATATCTTTGAATATTTCACTAAAACAAAGAGTTATTTATGAGTGCAAAATGAACACATTTAATCCTAGACAAGATAGTCAATGCTCAATTGTAACGGATTACCTATCATTTATTTTGAATTAAATGTCAAACAATACAGACAAATTTATTTAATAATTTTGAATAAATATAATGAAAATTTCTAATATTTACAACATAAAAATTATGTCTAATCAATGACTAATGCTATAGTGGACCAACAGTCCATGTAATTTATGAAGTACCAATTTTATTTATTCTTGAATTCATTTTATCTACATTATTGTATCCTAAAACGCCGCAGCTTACGCGGACATGAGCTCTCAATTTTAAAACCCATTTAAAATATGGATTATTTTAAATATTCCGATTAACCAGCAGATTAAGTGGGTATAGCTGTGAACTACACGGGCTGAGCCGCGAGCTTTTTGATGTGCATCAGACCTTCTCCATCCTCAAACGCCAGCCCCACTCGTCTTCGAACGCTGACTACAACTGCGTCTACAAACGCCAACCCCCCAACATCTGCGAGTCCTCCCCTGCCCCACGTCTCGTGGATGCACATTAAGACGAAAAAGGCCTGCTAAAATGCCCAACGTTCCTATTGCAATATGATGATGAGAAGCTATTCTCTATAACAAAAGGATCAAAATTATGAAAATGTCCTTCGCTTGTCATTGGGGATCCAAATCTTATTTTTAATACGGATTGCAGACTTAACCATTTATTTATTTGTTGGCTATGCGAAAATAGAACTCGTTTAAGTTGGACTAAACAGACGAATTTAATTAAATACTTACTTAAATGGATCAAAACGTTTAAGTTGGCAGGTTACTCGTTAATTCAGTACTACCTACATCCTTCACACTGAATTTTTCCCCCAATTCCTTTACTCTTCACCCTCGTTTCCTCATAACCACAACACCCTTCGTCATCTCGCACCTTCTAACCTACTTTGATCTCTTACTCCTCCCCTGTTGAGTCTGCCTCTTTGGAAAGTCTATCTTTATCACTCTAAATTTAAAGGCTTGTTTTGTACAAATTAAAGGCCACAAAAAATCTTTCAAAAGACAAACGTTCCTTAACACATCAGACAAGTATACATCAAACATGAACGAGCAAATAAAAAAATATATTGAAATGAAAACAAAGTCGTGAGTGGAAATGCTTTGCTTATGGAAAATCACATGATGATTGCAAGAGTAAGATTTGTTTTACTAAACAATCTATATACAATCTTGGCCTATTAATAATGAAATCGAAAGCAACAATAGGAGTGTATTGAATGAAATGTAAGGCGAGAATGGTTTCGTCAAGTCGATTTGATTTGCGACACCGCTTTTAGGTTTGTCACTTTTGTCCCTCATTGATCTGATTCGTGATGCTATCAACGCAGCCAAGTTCGTCAGCAACGTGGTTCACTCTACCAAGAGGAAAACCAACGGTTGGTTTTAAAATGTCGGTTGTTGATGAAATTTGTTTTGAATTTTGAAATTGAGTATTTTTGCTTGGAAGTTTTAATGCTCGTAGGTTAGAACGTGAATTTGAGGGTGGGTCATTGGCGCCAATGAGAATGCCAAAGAGGAGGAAGAAGGCAATAGAGGTAGCGAGGAAAGAAGAAAAAAAATGAAATGTGATTGTGGATTGCCTTCGGTGGTGAAAAACAGTGTTGAAGGGGTTGCTAGCGGAAGAAAAACCTGGGGAGATATATGGTGTAGGATATAATTGTGTGATTTAGATTAATTTAATTATGAATAAAGGTATTATATTGTAAATTACCTTTATAGATAGTCTATAGTAATATTTGTCCTAATGGATATATATTTTTAGTTTTGTACCTTCTTTAACAAGTAATTCTCTTCGTTTGTTGAAAATGTCTTCTGTAGAAATTGATATAGCTTAAACACGTTAAGTAGTTCAATCACTCTTATTTGCTTTAAACAAAATTTATGGATCATAAATAAACGTCAGCTTATAGTAGATTAATAATTGTTAGCGTCCAAAAGAGTGTTTGGCAGCATCATACCATATTCTAATGAATCAGAATCAGCCATCATTATCTAATTTCTGTTTTCTACTAACTCAAGGTAACTTTTCTCTGGCTTTTTAATTTTCTTCAGAATGTGGCTTCGAAAGTTGTCGAGCTTTCCAACGGAAAGTTAACATCTTCGGTATACAACATTGGCACATTTCTAACACATGCTTTTGTCCGACATATTCCAAAACTTGCAAAGCAAGTAAAGAAAAAAGATATTGTTGAAGGAATTACCTAACGAAATTTCCACTATTTTTTAAAATTATCTGAATTGCACTCATAAAAATTTAATTACGATTAAGGTTGCCTCCATTTATATACTTGATTATATTTAAATAAAAGAATACTATTGTCGTTTAATGGAGATTTGTACATATCTTCTGCAGTTTCTTTCCCCTTTCTGCTTGTAGAGGCTGTACATCTCCTCGTCTAATAGATGAAAGTTGCTACGTTTCTCAATATCATTTAGATTAATTCTAACAAAACTAAAGAACTAACTTCCCCAGGACCTAAAACAAACAGAGTGACTAGTTTTTGTTTTGATGGTGTAGAGACTTTTTATATAGTCATATAATACAAAATTGTCATATATGACGATCTTCCTTATTCCTTTTTTTTTACTTTTACATTAGCTATATCAAAAATAATATCTGTCATCATTTTAATTAATTGATAGTAGTGTAAACTTTTTTTATTTTTTTTGAGGCAGTTACACTTACATTGTATGGAAATTAAACTAATATATATAAGGAGCCAGCTCTAAGATGTTGCATATATGGTCTATTACATTTACAATATAATTTAAACATATCTTTCAATTCGTAACTGATAGTGTAACATTTAACTACTCTTAATTTTTATTATTTTAAAAAAATGAATGATCAACATTTGGCTTCTCACATTTGTTCTAACTACATCTACTCTTTCATATTTTAAATCAAATATATTCTTTTGACAACTAATTTTTTAATTTAAAATTTCGCAAGTCAATATGCATTTATTATTTATAAATTTACATATTTTAATTTATTTTTATATTATTCTTGAATTAATAATCATGTATACATTTTCCTAAACAAATGTGTATGTATTTTAAGTTTTAAAAATATATATTAAAAGAAAAAAAATGTTTGATAAGCTAGAGATTTTATATCTAATAAAATTTTTAGCTAGCTTATAGAAAAATTAAATATTTCCTTTTTAATATATATTTTTAAATTTTACTTAAATATAATATACAATATTACCTCCGATCCTTATTATAAGGTCCAATTAATTAATTTATCAAGATTAAAAAATTTAATTAATTTAATTGAAAGCATTAAATTTTTTAAAATTATCTCTTAAACAAAACTAACAAATGATATGTTCTTATTATTATATCATTTTAGAATTAACTTTAATACATAATATTTTATAAAAAGATAATTAATAAAAAAGATATGTGAGATTGAACTTTATAAAAAATTATTAAATTATATTTTTAATTTAAACCTTATATTTGCAACTGTGTATATTATATTGTAATTCTTTCTATAATAAATATATATATATATATAAATAAAGAGATTAAATAATATCGATATAATTTTTATAATTATTATATTATTTAATAACTTTAAATTAAATAATATTTTTTTTTAAATCTCCCATTAAATTGAAATTTTTTATCACATATTATATATAAAAATTTATATTAATATAAAATTATTTAATACCTCATTAATATAAATCAAAAAATATATAATATATATTTTTTAAAATATACTAAAATATGAATTATTTAATTAATTTTTTTATTGTTAATCAATTTTTATAAAATTTGATATAAATAATTTAGATAATAAAATTATAATTTAAAAATTGAATCAACAAAATTCATATTTTATATAAAATTATTCAATAATATAATAATAATAATAATAATAATAATTACAGCATAATTTGATCCCTCTCTCTTTTTCTTTATATATAGAGACATACAGACACGCACGGTAGCTCTTCTTCTTACTGGAATTTGGATTCAATGCCTCCGATTAAGAATCATTTGGGTCGTCTCCAAATGGCAAGACCTCCTATCCTTTCTCGATTGGATTTTTCCTTAAGCATCAAATTAATTGCCATCAATTTAAATTGG
The DNA here is from genome assembly GCA_026544285.1 of Pachyrhizus erosus. NCBI lineage: Eukaryota > Viridiplantae > Streptophyta > Magnoliopsida > Fabales > Fabaceae > Pachyrhizus > Pachyrhizus erosus. The sequence continues at coordinate 21,472 of JAMLFT010001377.1, forward strand.
ATTACATGAAGATACGAGTATACGACTTTTCTGGTAGCTCACTTTCGCACGTAGAAAACACAAAGCTTATAAATTATAATGGCTGGAAAGTTTGAGAATACTAGAAAAGTCACACCCCAAAATCCAAATGACCTTTTATTGATATCGTTTAAAACAAAAAAGTCTTTGTGATTTTAAGCTGAGAATATTCACTTTTAGGCTCCAGCATGGTGGAAAATTTGCGTGAAAGCTTCATCAAGTTATTTACCTTAGTGTAACCTCTTTTCTTTTTTCTTTATTTTTTAATTTATCTATTATATATTTCTTCATGTTGTTCTGCTTGTGTTCATTCTACCGGGACTGAAACTTGCATGCCAATTGGGAAGCAATCATAATTCACAATTTTTCATTCCACCAAACTTTCCTCCTTTGTAGCAAGTACTGTACGTGTAATGCTTTAAGTTATTGCTATATATCAACTATCTTATCAATCTACCTTTCTAATAAGAATGGGCCATATATAGAAAGAGAAAGAGAGAGAAATTTTGATACATAACTTTCCACAAAACCCTATCTTTAACTCGCAAAAATTTTAAACCCATATCTTCGTCCTTCCAAGTTCCAGCTTGTCCCCAGAACGTAACTTTTTGCCAATGCTTTTTCTCCATACTCGTAAGTCCTGACAAGTTTACAGCTTTCTTGTATAACCTAAATTCAAATAATACCTCTCTTGATTCTCTCTCGTTTTTTTTATGTGCACATGTGTCATGAATTATTGATTGATTCCCTCTGTACGTGCCTGGAATCTGGATGGTGCAGTACTGCGGCAAAATTATTATCCACTCATTCATCATATCATAGTCATTTTCTTAATTAGTTTCCTTAAAAAAAAATTTAAAAGAACTCCACTCCAAAATGTTTGAACACTTCTTTATTTTGAGTTTGAAAATTGATAAAACTTAAACTTCCAAATTTCAAAAATAAACTCTAAATAAAAGTAAAGCCTATTACTATCATGTTTAATGTTTTAAAATGTGAACCGCGTGTGATGTAGCCTCAAGGTCTTATTGCGGCGGCACGTTAGGTCATGATTGTGCACATCAAATTAATCCCAATGATCACAATAACAATTTAAAATCTTGGTATGTTAATTTAACATGAGATAAATATATTTTGTTATTGCTCAACAATAATGAATAGATAATCGAACACTTGTGGGTCTTCAACCCAAGCCGAAGTGTCAACCAAAAGACAAGCATTTCTGGCCAACTATTGCTGAGCAACAGAATCTCTCTGACAGAAAATTGATATATAAGCCCGTTATTTGAACCAGAATCAATCATTCACGGCCATAACCATAACTCTTACAAGTTACAACTATGTGCTAAACTTTTATCACAAAAAATATTAATAAATAATATATTTTATATAAAATCTATCATTTTTCATGGAAATTGTTTGATTTTTTTTTACAAGGAGGGGTGGAACATCAGCTAACCAACTATTCTAAACTAGGAGTGTCAATTAGGTTTGTCCGACACATTTAGGCTAATACACTATGGGATGAGTAAAATGGCAGTCAAACCGAATCAGGCTCAGTAGTTGAATTCACGAATTATTGATTTAATTTAGTTCTTTCAGATTGCTGTTGAATTGACTTGTTAATCTTCACTGTTTTTCAAATAATTAGGTTTAAAAAAATTATTTAACTTGTTTAAAAACTTCAACAAACTTACTTAAAAATTAAAATTAATTAATACTTGAAATAAATAAATATTCATTAAAAATAAAAATTATTTATGATATTTTTGAACATATGACTCGGGTGAACCCATTGCAAGCAAGCCCGCATGAGGTAGAGCCGTAGAACCAAATCGAACAAAATGAAAAATTATTCTAATTTTATTGGCTCAACTCACATGTTATCAAGCTATTTGCGCCAGCTTTTTTACATTTTCTAATATAAACTATAAAATAAAAATAATAAAACTAATTAATCTAAAGACTGTATCTCTTCGTCTTAAATTAAGTACCCTTTTCTCCTTTTATACCTGTTACTTAACCATATTCTTTATAGCTTTGTGTCATGTCGAGTAAGAAAACTAGCAGTAAAATTATATTATCAGTGCCTAGGCTCATTCTCTTGGCTTGGCTGCATATTGTGAGAAGCGTGAGCATTAAAGCGCGCCAAAGATATTGAAACTGGGGAAGGTAGTGATTAGGACTTAGGAGAATGGCTTCAGCTACGATAACAACTTTCTTGGTAGAGCATATGTATATTGGCACTGACACCAACATCTTGCACTATCCATCTTTAGCTATCAATAAGAAATGATTTATGCGCTAGCTATTTTCTTCCCAGGAAACACACATAATTAAATGGCTCCATCTTTTTATGTAAGCTTGTAGCTAGGGAGAAGAATGATGATAATAAAAGCCTTCGTACTAAAAGCTAAATGGTACTGCTCAAAAAATAATAATGTTGCAACTTTTTCCACAACTCGTGCATTCATTGTTTTTAAGTTATGGGCCAATTATAAGACTCTTTCATGGTATGTATACACAAAGTTTTGTTCAACTTTCTTTCTCAACCTTCTCCCATATCTTTAGTCAGTCCCCAACCATCCCTAATCAATAACTGAAGGATCAAATTCCAAACATACATATTCCCTCACATGCCTAATCTCTGTCTTGCGTGTTTGAGAGGGAATTAGATTCAGCTGGCTCTAAACTGTGTCATGCACCGCAAGTAGACTCACAAATTAAGGGAAAACCCTAATGGTGCATGACCAAAAAACGTTGCTTTGTCTACGTGAATATTTAATCCTGCGAAACAAACTAAAAAATACAGAGACAAGATGACATGAGAAAAGATGAACAGAAAATATTGAAATATCAAATATCTGATCATCCAACAAATCTCTAGTTACAAAGAATATCCCATACATATATATATATATATATATATATATAAGGAAAGGAAAAAAATAATAATGAAATTAACAAAATCAGAACCTTAGGCCATCCATAAGCTACAAGGGCAATAGTCATTTTAAAAGTGAAAATATGAACTCGAATCTAGCTGAGATAGTTTTCTCCACCGTAACCTCTAAAACAGAAAACCCCTCAAACCCAGCACCAAATGAGTTAGAGAACATTACAAACCATACCAATTACCAAGCTGCAGTCAATACAGACCATAATAAAATCAATTAACAGTAATTGGTATTATCAATTTCCCCAACCCAATAAATGTAAACACCAAAATTCGTTACTTAATAATCTCCCTTGGTTCAATCCTGTTCCTCCTTCCTCACTTGAGTTGGCACAATAATGTCCTGAAGCAACCCATTGTCCCTCAACAAAGCCTCATGTCCGAAACCTCGACGGTTAACACGATCCTGAATAAACCCACCAAAGGACGTTGTGTTCATGTAGTTATTACTGGAGCTAACAACACTCAAAGGAGCGGTGGAGTTGTATATCAAAGCCGATGCTTGTGCTTGTACTTGTGCTTGCTGGTGCTGATATGGCAGCAAGTGTGGGGAACCGAAAGAACCAGCACCACCCAAACCGGCGTGTCCGAACCCGAAGCTAGCCCGTGCCGAAGCAGGACACGGGTGCGTGTGCTGCCCCTCGTAGGTGGTAACCACGATGGAAGGGTCTTCGGAGGAACGCTCCACGCGCTTCTTAACGCAGCAACCAGCGCTGGTGCAACGGTAGTAGCTCCTAAAAGGTGACGTGGCACAACCGTTTACGTGTCCCGCAAGAAAAATTTAATTTAGAACCCTTTAAGTAAAAAAAAAATTACTGGGAAACTCTTTGCTATTTTGTCAACTAGACCGTTCGCTAGCGACAAGGGAAGAGAGCGATGGATAGGGATAGGGATAGGGATAGAGATAGAGAGAGAATGAAGAATCAAAAACTAATATTGAAAAATGAAAAATGAAATGACAGTAATATACTACCTGGGATAAGGGCTGTTTTTCACAGCTTTTTGGCCGTACTTGCGCCACTTATAACCATCGTCTAGGTGATCAACCTCGCTCTTTGTCATGAACGCAAATCTCGGTTCTCTTTGCTTCTTTTGGTTCTTCTTCTTCGGCTTCAGCCTGTTAGATTACAAATTTTGTGCATAATTAACCAACTGTCAATTCATCCTCTCGAATAACGTTATCCTTGTCATTGATAAAAAAAATTGGAATAAATAAAACAGAGTCAAATGACGACACTAACAACTATTAAAGTAGGAGCCCATTTTAAGTTCACTGTTCAGAAACACAAACTGCCTCATGAATTTCCCAAAACTTACTTATCTCTCCCTTTCCTTTTTACTTTGTCATTAAGACAATAAATAACATAGAAATAAATAAATAAAAGAATTTTCCAATAATGCAGAAAAGAAGAAGATAATGTATTTTTATCTATTTTTCACCTTATTTATATATTACTAAAAAAATCATATTTTATTTTATTTTATTTTATTAAGTTTTTTTCTTTTTCTCTTGTTTCTATCTCATTCACCTAAAATATTTAAACAAATATTAGATATAATTTCTTAAGTATTATGTCATTCATCCTTTATAATTCAAGTTTCACCTTACTAAAATTTTAATTTTGATGAAAAAAATAGATAAACTGCATCTAAATTTTGAGGAAGAAATAAGCAATTTAACAATACATTTGTCATTTTCCTTACTTAGTACTTACTGTTTCTTAGTCTTGTCTTGATCTTGGTCATCTCCTCTGCCTCCATTACCACCTTCTTCCTCTGCTTCTGCTTCTTCTTGTTCATTTCCAAGTTTACCACTCTGTTGCTCCGTGTTGTTGTTGGCCGTGGCCTCATTCGACGACGACGAAATCGACGACAAATTGGGCGACGCCGGAGTGTTGAGCACCTCGGAGGAGTCCGGGACGTTGGAACTCGCCGGCGATGGCACAGGGAAGTTGACGGCGGCGATGTCGGTGGGGAGCCAATCGAAAAACGGCGCGTTGTAGTCATGGTCGGCGAGCAAGTCCATGAAGCCAAGCGAAGGGGTCTTTTGGTGGCACGAGGAAGACGAAGATGGCATCATCTCAAAGAGGGTGGGTGGTTGGAAAGGGAAAGTGAAGTTGTTCGGAATCTCATCGGAAAATGCCATGGTGGTGGATGATGAGTTGTTGGGGTGCGCTTCTTCGTCTCTTTCTCCTCCGCCATTGATTTTCATGGACTGGTCGGCTTATATATCAATAACACAAAGCGTGGCACATATTCTTTGTTATTTTCACTTTTTTTTTTCGAGATCTTGCTTTTGTGCTCCGAACTCAAAAGAAAGTGTGCCTCTTAATTCTACTACTTGTTATTACAAAAGATATAAAAAGAGACACAAAGTAAGAGAGAGAAGGAGAGAAAGGTATCGTTTGGGGATTAGGGGCTTACTCTCTCCATAGATTCAAATTTGAGATTTCTTAATCTGTGTTATCATAACTAGTATTAAATTTTTATTGAATTTTTCAATTTTTTTATTTTTTATTTTTAAATAATTAATAATATTAAATAAAGACATTAATTATTTCTTTAAAAACACAATTAAAAAAATACTACTTTAGATCCTAAACATAACAATTTTTTAACTAATTCATATAATTTAAAAAGTTGATTTATTTAGTTGATAATATTAAATTTATTAATAATTTATATTATTTTTTAAAATTTATTCTTAATTTTATTGAGACTTATTGTTTTTCTTTTTTTAGTTAATTATTTTATATTCAATTAATTAACATTTATTACTTATCATCTCAATCATCGTAAGAGAGATAATATATTTATTTTATTAATTTATAATATTTATTATAAAGTTATTAAGTATATTTTGATTAAAAAAAATTAATAAAAAAACAATATGAAAAAAATCTTATAAGAAAGAAACAAATTTAAAAAAAGTCTTACATTAAGAAACAGTAGTAATAATTCTCTCAACTCATTTAAATTGTTGTGTTATTTTTTTTTAATACTTAAAATATAATTTTAAAAATCAGACTAGATAAATCAATTTAATGGATCTGATTAAAAATTAATTAAACAATTAATTTATTGATTCTAAAAATTATATTAGCATTTTATAATTGGCAAAATTTTCTAAAACTAGTCAAAACCAATAAAATAAACCAAAGTAGAAATTTAGTCTTGATTAATATTTTTTTAAAAAAAATTATTCTTATTTTTAAAAAACTTAAAATAAATAAATAAAATATTTAATAAGAATAAAAATTTAAAGCATAAAATTTTAATATAGTATTATTGGTAGCAAGTTTTTATTACATGTCTATGGATAAATCGTGAAAGAATATAAAATTATTTTATTAAATATTTTAAATTATTTTTAAAATAAATATTAAATACTTTTATATAATTCATGTTTTTAATAAATACTTCAGTTATTATCTTGTATTAATAACCTACAATAAATAACTTCCTATAAACATTATTAATGTTATCTTCCAATCAATATTAATATATGCTCTATCTACCAAAAAAATATTACTCAATATATGCTGTGAGTAATTCTGTCTCTTTTAGTTATTGAGATAAAAGAATTAATTAAAAAATGAAAATAATAATTTTTTTTTAAGAACAATGATAGCTTTAATATTAAGTTTCATGCAATTTTTAACAATGTTAATTATTTTCTTCTTAAAGGTAAATTTTGTTTAAAAAATACTATCGAAACTTCTGCTAGAAGTCTAAGATGAAAGAAAGACAAAAAAATGGATAAAGAAAAACGTATTTTTTGGCCACAAAATATTGTTCCTTTTATTTGAAGCCTTAGAAAATAAATGTATATCTGACTTAATAAAATTAGGGTCATTGTTGTATGAAAAGAAAGGAAGTTTGATTGGGTTGGGAATTTAGACAACAGATAGGAGAGGAGTGGGGTGTTTCCAATTTCCGCCTTGGGATGACGGGCACCTGTCAGTTACGAAGCGTACGAAGAATGGCAGCATGATGTTGATGGCATTTACCACAAAAGAAGACCGCCATAGGGCCCAGTTCTGGTTGACGCGGATATTTGACTGATAACCGGCTTAGCGTGTGAAAGAAGCATTCTCCGGAGTTTACAAGTGGGCCTACTAATTAGATGGTACTTTTGGGTGTGTTTCATATTAAGGTATTATTATTCATTTATAGATCAATATTATAAATAATATTTTAGCTATTTTTAGTATTCTTTTTTTTTTTAATTAAATTTTTACTTTGTTCCTCTATTTATTTATTTTTAATTAAAATTTAATTTAATCTATTATTTTTTTATAAATTATCTCAATGTAACTCTTTTCATCTAATTTAAAGTTACATTATTTCGAAGAATTAAAATATTTTTAAACAATAAGATACTAAATTGAAGAATAATACATATTTTATGTAAAGAATTGTTAGTAATATATTTTTTAAAATAATCATATGTTATCGATTAAAAATTATCAATATTTTATTTTATTTTTATTTAATAATTTTTTATATTTTATAAATTTTAATCAATAATAAATATGCTAAATAGCATATTATTAACCCTCCTCCACATGTATCCCAATTAAATTTCTTTTACGACCAAGTATGAATCTCATATAATTTGGCAAGTGAGGCCAATGCTAATTTAACGTGTCCATTTGCATCCTTCGAACAATATTTTATCACTATTATTTATTATAAAGTAAAAATTATACATTTTATCACTTTGTTCAAATAAATAATATTTGATGTGAAAATATAATTTTTTTTATACTTAATTTTTTTTACTTTTAAAAATTATCTTTATTTAATTTTTCAAATAGTCGAATTTCTTTATTAATTTTTCATATCGAGTTAAATACTTTATTGTTGAATATCATTAAAAAATTATTTTTACTAAATTAACAGCATGTTTGATTCTCTACTCACTTTTTTCTTTAAAAATTGTTTCCTTTTTTTGTGTACTTTAAAAAAATGTTTTCTATTATGTTGTTTAACAATTAATTTTTGTTGACTTAAAAGAGAGACATTTAGTTTGTCTATTTTTAAAAAAATAATTTTGATTTAATTTTAAATTTTGTATATTTTATTTATTTATTTTAATATAATTGAATTCTAAATCTGACATATTTATTTAAGATATCATAAAAAGTATTTAATTAATTAAAATATAAAAATAAAAAGAAATAAATATAAATAATATTAAAAATTAAATCAAAATTATAAATTTTTAAAAAAATAAGAAATTAAATATTTTTATTTTAAAATAAAATAACTAAAATTATATATTTCACAAAATTAAAGGGACAAAAGTTCTATGTTTAATATTTTTCAATCAAAATCAATGAATCACCTCTACTGCTCTACATTACTTAGAATCAGTTCTAACATGAAAGAAATAGTGCACAAATAAATTAAGCTGGAGTGTGCATTTCTTATATTTGAAACGCTTGCATCCATTAAAATATAGGCGATGTTTAATAAATCCAAAATCGGTTAAAGTCTCCACTAACTTACTCTTATTAAATAAGGTTCTGTCTCCCTTCCCTTTCATACCTTCACTCTAGATTTGAAGGCAACTCCACTCACGAAGTTTGTTTAAACAAAACATTGTAAGACGAATTAGTCAGAAATATCTTATTGTTGTTTTTTAGAATTTAACGTGCAAACCAATTTCGCGAGTAAAATGTAAAGATTCAATGTTAGGCTTTCTGAAAATTTTTCTTATTAAATAAATATCTCAGTTGATACCACCTTAGCTATTTTTTTTTTTTAACCAGTTAAAGCCTCTAGAAATTGTTACTATTAAACAATTTTAATAAGAATATCGTTTTGATATATGATCAGTATAATTATACTATCAATTAATGAAATAATAATTATCACTAAACACATGAATCAATTAAAACAAGATTATTTTATTTTTAATAAAAAGTCTTGAGTTTGAATCTTATATATTTATTTAAAATATTCAAAAAAAGAGTTTTACTAACTAATTTTATCGGCTTTTGACCAAAGGTTGAGATCGGTGAAAATTTTCTCCAAATTCATTGTGAATGATAGTTTATGATACCTGTAAAGACACTTCGACATTTAAATTAACAGTGTTTAGAGAATAGCGATATCACCTAGAAAATATATATAAAATGTAATTTTAAAGTATTTTTAATATTGATATAAATAAAAGCGATGTATCTTCTTAATGAGTTTCTTGATATAAGTTTCATAATATAAATGGCAAGGATTAAGGCAATTTTTTGATTTGTTTCCACCTTTAGATATATAATTATTAGATTCTTGTCTATCAAATGAATATGAGACTCCAAGTTCAAACAATACATATGCCCCTTAGCTTTGAGGTGAGCCAAATGAGCTAATAATGGCATCTAATGTAACATCCTATTTTTTATTTATATATAAGTATGTATATTAGAATTTATAATTTTGATAATTAATTATTATGAAATTTAGAATTATAGGAAGAAATAATATTAGAATGTTATTAAGAAAAGAAATTTTAGTTAGATAAAAACTTCAATTTATTTTTGGTAGAATTAGAATTCATAAATAGACAAGATTAATAATATAATATAAGTAGAATAAATAAAAATTAATAAATGAAAGAATAAAATAATTCTTAAAATAGGTAATTATACATTAAAGAATTTTTAAATAAGTATAAGGCATAAGAAATTAGAAGGATAAATTAAAAATAGTAATCTGGATTTTTAAAATAAAAAATTTGAGTTTTATAATT
>JAMLFT010001378.1:0-31197 GCA_026544285.1 Pachyrhizus erosus
AAACATTTTGAGAATCTAAAACGATATATTTCAAATTTAGAAGCACTACAAATAAATATTTTATAATGAGAGGAACTAAAACAATTTTATAAACCTTAAAAATGATTTTTTTATATATTTTAAAACATTAAAAACATATTTTATATTTGGTTCTTTTGATAACATTAAAATTTAGAAGATTTAGTTATTTAGTTTAACTTATAGGTCTTGTTAACCAATGTTGTAAGACATTAATTAAGAAATTAATAAGAAATTTTTTATATTAAAAGTCATATAAAAACATATTTAAAAATCATAAAAAAATATATTTTTATGCATCTTAATAAAAAAATTCCTTCTCAAAATAAAATAAAGTTTCTCTTTTTTAGCATTTGCCTTGATAGAATATGATTAAATTCCTTGTTTTGACGCCTACCATTAGTCCATCTTTCCATCGCACTGGTTGAGTGTTGTGTTCGAGTTCTTTCCTTTCCTTAAATACACCAAACGCTTATTCTCGTTTTCATAAGAACTTCAGACTCGCTTTTCTCAATAGCTTCCAGTTCAAGTTATTGTCATATTTCATGATCAACGACATCCCAATTCTTGTAAGATTTCTCGCAATCATCTCCAAATCTTGATGATGGAATCTTTTTACAAAAGATGAATTTTATTTACTCCTAAGATCATAGTTACACACTGTTCTTAAAACTTAAAAATTGCATAATGCATTTGCTAAACTTTTTCACAATTGCTTATTCATCCATTCATTTAACTTTTCATTATCTTTGTTTGGTTGTGAGAAAAAAAATAAAAATAAATGGGTGAAAACAAGGAAAAATAGATATGAAATGAAAATAAAATTTATTTGTTTGAAAAGTAAATATTTAAATTAAATTTTTTAATAAATAAGAAAAAAAGAAAAAAAATTAACATTAAATAAAAAATGATTTTATTAATATTATTTTATTATTATTAAATTATAATTATGATTTATAACAATATAACAAAACAATGGCATGCAAGTAGCCAAATAAAAAAACACCCTGGTAGCAACAAAATAAAAGAGCCGCACAGTCAAATATTTAGACATTTTCGTACTGTGTACTGTAGAAATTTTTTCTAGTGAAACCCACTCATTTTTTTGAAAAATTTCTTCTTGTTTCTATCCTATCCAATAACTTATTTTCACTCTCTTCTTTTCTCTTCCTCTCTCCCCTTATTTCATCATACCAAACACACTCAGATTTTTTAGAATTTGTAAAATTGAGGTAATGTTTATTTAAGTTTCATGACAAAGTTCATATCACTTTAAGATGTAAATTTTAATAACACTCTCTCAATCATTTTCTTTTTAATATTTTTTATGATTAATTGATTTATTAAAAGTTATCAATTTTAGTAAATTATAATGTTAAAAAAAGTCTATAAGAGTGTCATTTGCATTTTTTTTAATATACAAGATGATTTCGTGATTTGTAAGTAACAATAGTCACCAAAATTTGACTAAAGAAAATTAGATAAAAAGTTGATCAGAATTGTCACCTTACTGTTACTAGATATTTCTCATTGTCATTCATGTACATTGAGTAGATATTTTTCATTGTCACACATAGACATTGAATGCACATGGTTGACAAAAAGTTGGTAAAAATATCTTCATACCTAAACTAATGCAGAGCAATTTAACACCAGCCATGGTTTAATGATTAATGAAATATAATAAGTTTGGATCGTCTTCACCTTATTGACGAAGAAAATAACTGTATTTTTGCCACAAGGTGATTGGAGCCTAATAAAGACTTGGTCTTTTCAGTTTTTACTAGGTTAGGCTCAATCATATTTCATTTAGAGAAATATTACACTTTTTCAACGTATTTTTTCTTAATTAAAATTTATGGGAGACTTACTAAACAAGTGGGTTATATTTTCATTTGATAAGGTCTCATTAGTGTGACTCACATAAACTCTAACTAAAAAAAGAGACTGTATTAAGAAAGGTGTTATTAAAAAATGTTTTGCTTACTCCTTTGTTTTTGTTATAATGAGTAAAGATTGAAGACAACCCACAGGCACACTAAAATTTCTTGCTCTGCTATTGGTTCACTAACAAGAAAGTGAAAAGGTTTGTGTTTATTCTCTCAAATTAGAAAGTATGCTTTTTTAATCTCTTCTATAAAAAATTGCAGTCTTTAATTCTTCAAATATTTTTTTTTTTATTTTGTCAGAATTTGAGAACTTTTTTTAATTAAAAATAAAGTTTTTTTTTTTCAATAGAGAAACTCTAAAAAAAATACTTCCAAATAGACACTAATATGTTTGGTTTTGCAGTAGATTTAAGATACTGTGTCAACTTTTCAACGTTCACGGCGAAGCAGCTTCATATATCTTCAGCATTTCCACCTATTTTATGCTAGTTTTGTCTGTAGATTTAAGATACTCATGTCAACTTTTCCACGTTCACGGTAAAGCAGCTTCATATAGCTTCACTTTTTCCACCTTTTTATGTTAGCCTGGTCTTTTTATGACGCAACCAAACATGCTATAAAATGACAGTGTAATTTCTGAAGAATGAATGTCTTCAGTCTTCTGATTTCACTAATGTACGAAGCAGAATGGAATATGCCAAATTCATATAACTCACTTTTCTCTCAAAAAATTGCACCTCATAACTCTTGGGGAATTTTGTAACGTCACAACCACTACATATTGCAAAATCCAGGAAAAAAACATAAGAGAAGAGTAACTAATCACCATGCAAGCACCTACTACAATTGCACTGAAAACCAAAACCTCGAAACAGTAGCTCTCGCCGAGCATCGTAGCCCAGGCTGGCATCAATATAGCAGATTCTGAGTTCTTCACCTGCAGCTTATCAAAAGAGAATTGTAGTGCATCAATGCCAATTCAGAAAAAGCATTTAAGATCACTGGGGAGTACTCAACTGCTATTTGCCAATACCACTATTTTACACTGTTTCTCTCTGGTAAAAATGTTGGAAACTGAATGTGGATTCTTATTCTAATAATAAAACATACTGATAAATTCATAACACTTGCTTTCTTTAATTAAATTCTACATTTTATTTACTTATGGGAGATGATTATGAATGATGCATGGAAAATTTCGATGGATCACCAAGAATGACAAAAAGGAGAGTAAAAACTAAGTTTTCTAAGAATGATCACATTATATAACAGAACAAACTACATATGATGCACCACATTGGCATCGGGTCAACCAAAACTTCCATGTCCTTCAAGCTCATTACAAATAACTTTTTATTCTACTAATGTGCCGTTGATTTTCTGTTTTACAATTCGACTTACTTTGTACCTCGCTCATGTAACACATTATGACGCCATTTGATAGAAAACTATGTCATTCTATAGCCTGATGGAGCCAAATCTAAGAACTTTTCACCAGTAACAGCAAGAAAATTATATAATACGATAAAATGTGGTTTAGGTCTCTTAATTTTCGGTCATAATTTGTCTTAGTCCCTTTACTTTAAAAATGATGATTCTGATCCCTTTATTTTTTATAATTGGTGAATTTCACCCTTTACCCTAGTATCCTAAGTTCCATAAAGAGGGACGAAATTCCCTAACTATAAAAATTATGAGGAACAAAACCATCGTTTTAAAAGTATATAAACTAAGATCAATTTTTTATTGAAAATTGGGTGACCTAAGACACATTTTATCCTATAAATAGGCCAGGTACTATGTTCTATGGTCTCTTCTCAGGCACGGTTATCAATCCTAGATTGTGGCATGAAATGATTGACCCAAAAAATGTTTAGCAGGTAGCGGGATGACCTCTATACTAAAAATTATAGATAAAGATTTAACAAGTTTTACTATACACATGTAAATGCTCAATATATAAAAAAAAAAGAAATCCAATATTAAGGACATTCATAATTAATAACAGAAGGCAATGGCATAATCTAATTCTAAACACAATCATCCTCAATCCAAGGTATTATTATTTATCATAACATAACAAAAGTAATGTAATTGTGGTTGAGTGGATGATGCCACAGCTGCCAAGAGGAAACGAGAACATAGGAGTGGGGTAAAAAGTGATGGAACTAATGGAAAAAAGAAAACTAAACACATCAAATATGAGACAGAGACCTAAGGAGTTGGAAAAGAAAAAACAGAATAGAGACTAATTAAGTGAATAAAGGCAGGAAGTGTGAAAAGAGAACACAACACACACACATATAAAATCCTCTATACAAGAATAGAGTTGTGCCATGATGCAAGAACAAAGAGGTGACCAGAAATGACACTGGACTACTGGAGAAGTGAGTTAGCTAGAAAAAATGTCAGAAAGCTGTAGCGCAGGTCAGACTTTGTTTGTTTTTGTCTAAAATCAGAGGGAAGGAATCAAGTATTTTGACTCAAATCAGAAACCCAAAGCTTTTCTGAAGTAAAACAAGGGAAATCACAAAATAACCCTTGAAAGCAAATGCAGCATTGCACTCAATAGCAGGGAAAATAAGGGGTTTACCATTGTTTGGGATGGAATAATGCTGGAACAAACAAGACTTTACTTAAATAGGCCTCATCTATTTGCAAAATCTAAGGCCCAAGCCTAACCTATTATCTATCATAGACTTATTTTTATTTTAAGGCTTAGCCTGGCCTTTTTGAAAGCCTAGTTTGGCCAATTAGCTTGTTTAAAGTCTATTTTACAGTAAGCCTTTTAAATAAAGCTTCAATTTATTATTCAATAATTTTATTAGCATGACTTTATATGCAGGTCAACTTGCATAATATTACTTTTGTTCCTATATATAAAAAACAAATACCTAATTTATCAAGACCAATAGAAGTAGTTAAATTAATTCATTTTAATTAATAATGTCATAAATTTAAATTTTATTCCAAAAAAATACCTATTGTATTAATTGGTTTAAGTGGTGATTAGATAATAATGACACGGCTCATAATCCAAAAAATAATTTTTCAACAATAAGTATAAATTGCATAGTCAATAACTCAATAAATGCATCCACTTTTTATGGAAAATGAATGATATCTCATTAATAGACTTTATAATAAATTAGGGGTATAAAAGAAAATTAACAATTAATACATTTAAAAGTGATTATATGTTTCTTATAATTAGGAACAAAAAAATGTTACTACCACTTGTTTCTTATATATAGAAACATAGGCAACCACACCTATTCCCACCCTTAACCACCATATAAAAGAGAATGGCACGAGTTTCTGGGAATAGCAGCCACACAACACTATGCAACCAAAGTCTTGTAGCAATTGGAGGGCACCAACCCATCGCTATAACATGCTATTAATATATGTTGAAAATCATAATATAATATTTTGATTTATTAATAATAGCAGTTTATAGACATATAATCTTTGATTTAAAGAAAAAGTATTCTTTATTTATGTATAATTAATGTAATTAACCTATATAAACACACATCTATTGTGTACTCAAACATAATTTTCAGTCAATTATCCCTGTGTTTCTCCTATTTTAACATGGTATCATGAGTGTGATAGAGTGATATTGTAAACCGTGTCCACTTGGTGAGTTCATTGTCTCTAGAGATAAATGTCTAATGAACCATGTACAACTTCAATTCGCCATTTTTCTTGCCACTCATTTTTAGGCGAAGAACTTTCTGGTCATTGCCCCCTGTCATCAGCCACTATCACATTATTAACAAGTTTTTTGACAAGACCATCATCATCAAGATCAGAATCTTTTGATTTGCCTATACCTAAAGTAATGTTTGCCTTCATTTTCTCTCTCAACAATGGCTTCCACATGCTCCATTTTTGTACAAAATGCACTAACCACGTTTGTCTTAGATGCACTGGTTTCATTTATGTCCCAAATGCACATATCCCGTTTATGTCCCAAATACACTAGCCCTACCTATGTCCTAGATGCACTAGCCTCGTTTATATCCCGGTGCACTAGTTCCAACTATGTCCCAGATGCGTGAGTCTTGTCTCCATCCCAAAAGTAGTAGACTTAGTTTCAAGCATAAATAATTGAGGTCTCCAATATTAATGGTTTGAAACTTCTAAATGTGGTTTCAAAAAGAACAGACCCTATTATGCTTGCCATGAATTTTCTCTTTCATTAATGGTCATTTCAGCTATCCGGCTAAGCTATTTTTCACTAGCAATTATCTCTAGCTTCTCCAGCATCCTGAGTTGCCTTTCAAACTATTGTTTTTGATGGAACTGATATTTATTTTTTCCTTCATGTTTCTATTGTTTTTGATGGAGCTCATGTTTATTTTTTTCTTCATCTTTTCTATTCTATTTCTTGAGAATAAATTATTTTCTTGTAACAAGCGGAGAGTTTAGTAAGCTTCAACTTAAGGAAAAATGTTGAAAATCATAATATAATATTATGATTTATTAATAATAGCAATTTATAGGCACATAATCTTTGATTTAGAGGAAATAGAATATAATTTATTTATGTATAATTAATGTAATTAACCTATATAAACACTCATCCACTGCGTTTTCAAATGCATAGTTTTCAGTCAATTATCCCTCCGTTTCTCCTATTTTAACAATATTTATGCTCTCAAATTGTCAAATAATATATTTTCAAGATGGTAATTTTAATGTTCATTTTCTTTCTCCATCCAAATTGCCTACCAATATACAAGAACAATAACAACAAGAATTAAGCCTTATCCCACTACATAAAATTGGCTACATGGATCAACCAACACCATGGGTCCTATCAAACAAATCTTATAAAACCATTTAGAGCAAAGTAGATGAGTTCTCTTGAAGTTTTCTATCATTGATTGACAAAACTTTATGTTGAATGCTGTCACATGCAAATACATCAAAATGAGCATATTGTTAGCAATCATCAAATGCATTGCTACCTACAAAATTACAAGGGAAAAGACATTCAATTAAATAAAATACAGCATAAGACAAACCTTCATCAATGTCACGGAGTGCCTTCAATTTTGCATTTGCATTGTCTATCCATATGATGTGTGCATTAGGATCTGTAAACCAATTGAGTTAGATTGCTCCTTTCTCAAGGTAAAAAGACAAGGTTTATGGTTTTGGAGGTTAAC
Source organism: Pachyrhizus erosus (assembly GCA_026544285.1). Taxonomy (NCBI): domain Eukaryota; kingdom Viridiplantae; phylum Streptophyta; class Magnoliopsida; order Fabales; family Fabaceae; genus Pachyrhizus; species Pachyrhizus erosus. The sequence continues at coordinate 7,088 of JAMLFT010001378.1, forward strand.
TTTGTGTGTGCACGCACATGTGTAACATTTTTTAGTCACAACTTCTCCTAAAAATGGAATTCAAATATTTGTTAAAATTGAACTTTTTCTTGTTTGCAGACATCTGTGCTTGATGAATGATTTAAATGATCCAGTAGGAAATCTTGATCAAGCAACCAAAAGATGGGAAAAGGATAAAGTCATATATGTATGAATAATGGAAATCAAGGGAAATAAGGTAAAATTGTACTCGCCGCAATCATGATTGTAGAAGGATGGAAGTATATAGACAGCATTTCCTACACCAACCTCTGCTTCCACAGATGCAACAACTAATGAAAGAAGATCTTCATATAGTCCACCAGCCAACTCAATGCGAAATGCATTGATTCGAATTCGTGCCAAAACGTTAATGTACCATTGCTTAGTTAAAACTTTAAATGTTAAGAAAAATGGTCACTCAACTTATATCTCTTACGTATGTGCTGTGTATCTACGTCATACAAGATGTTCCTGATGCAAGAAGGATACAGGCAATACGTTCATCTCCAATAAGTGCCTTTGTGAAGGCATTCCTTAGCAATACAAACTCCTCTTCCATCTGAAAAATGATGCTATGCATAAACAGATCACAGCAGCAAAAAACTGATGCCAAAGCTGTCCAATTATAATATGTATCAGATTCCAATTAAAACAATAATAATTGTTTCCTCCTGCTCTAATGAATAATTTATATAAAAAATACCACTTATAGCAGAAATATGTGCTAGGCACAACTGAAAAAAGTAGATGATAAATGCAACCTATTTGGACATAATACACGTCTATACACACTTTCCACCTCTATATTGTCTGCCTTCTCATTTTCACTTTTACCGAGCACACCCTAAATTAAAGAATAATTATGAAAAGCTACAACAGGCATAGTCGATCCTTCAATCAAATGTTCACAAGAAAACTAATTGACTTACATTGAGGATCATGTTTTCATTGTTTTTAGAAGAAACCTGCTAACTAAAATAATCATCATCTGAATTTTATAATCATTATCTAAACATCCAAATGTCTCACCTCTAAAACCATCTCAGGCGTCAAATTGGCAGGCTGAAGTATGTCAAGAGTGTCACTTCTGGCATCTCCTGATATGACCATGCAAGCCAATCGCCTTACCAGAAAGGGATACTTTAAACCATGGGTCCTTTATTAAAGAGATTGAGAAATTGTCACTGATATAATTTACGTACAATAAAATACTAAATGATAAGCTAAGCTGCTAAGTGTTAACAAACTCTAAAAATGTTTCAATAATTTATCAGCAGGTGACAAAAGCATTCAATAAGGTTAACAAGGGATGAATATATAGCTCCTTTTATTCTGTTTTCTCTTTTCTACTGAACTTTCTGTATCTTACCCTGGTAAACAGAGAAGTGAACTTAGGGGAAATTTGCATTGAAGATTCAAGTTTTTTCGGGAAAGTTGAAGAATTGTAGTGCATAGAACCTATTAGGCTACTTAGAAAACCAAAGAGAAAAATTAGTTCCGTAAATGCTGTATAAATCTTTATTCACATGAGATGTTTAAGAGATTGTTGAAACCCATCACAATTGAAGATGCCAATCTTCTGATGCTAGAGAACAAACTCTCGTACCGGCAATAGTCATTGAAAGCCACACAATTCGCTTTCATCTCAACATCGTAATATCCCTATATAACAAAAAAAAAAAAAACTAAACAATAAGTTACATCTGCAAAGAAGCAAAGATGCAAGTCTGTTCACTGCAAAACTACACTGCATTTTACAACTCGGGTTATTTGTTGATGTTGAAGTTGACCATGCAACCCATGAGTTAAAAACATACTTATGACTTACAAGCACAAAGTCAGATTTTAAATGTGACATTGATATGACATAATAACAGATAATAAGGATATATAAATGCGCCCTTATTTTATAAGTTTTAGTCCCTATACGATAAAAGAATAAGTTTTAGCCCTTACACATGTATAAGTATTTAAGTTTTGGTCCATGTAGCTAAGACCAGATAACATTTTTTGGCAGTATAAAACTGCCACAAAAACTTTTTGACCGTAATAAACCACTACAAAGAACTAAGGACTACAGCTTACAAAGGCTAAACTAGTCCTTCATCTCTCTCTCTTTTTCTGGTTTCAATATAGTGCACTAAGTTAAAAAAAATTTAACTATGATTCCTTATAGTATTTCTATTATCAATTTTTTTCTACCATTAATTTACTAACTTGATTAATTCGATGACACGTGACAAACTGTAAAAGATGTCACATATCATGCCATTCAGAATTAGCACCTTATTGTAAAACCAAACTAAAGTAAAAGAAACACCACCTAAAGGAAACAAGGTGAAACTGCTGAGGTTTAAGAAACAAAACTAAAAACAAAAATAAAAAAAGACAGGGACCAAAAATGTATTTCAGATAAGTTAAAACGTGGACAAGTAGAGGGATAATTGCACACCTTTCCTATTTGAAAAATTAAATTACATTTAACTACTTTGCTTTTTTATTATTTCCAAGGAGACTTAGTGTAGGGCGTCGTGTGTGCATAAACCGTGAAAAGGCGAGAGAAAAGGAACACCTTGGAGCGTTGGTGGCAGTGTTGGCTGCAAAAGGGCACGCCGGGAGGCTGGGAGTGGGGGAGAGCGGCGAGGCAGGAGTAGCAGGAGGCGCGGGTGGGGGAGGGGTGGCAGACAGCGGGGGTGGCGGTGTGGATGAGGTCGCCGGCAGCGATGGGGCGGGTGGCGAAGACGGCGCGGCCGACGGACTCGGTGAGCGCGACTCGGATGGGAGGTGGCGGTGGCGGTGGCGGTGAGGTGGCAGTGGAGAATGAGGAATAGAAGGAGAAGAGGGGAAACGGTTTTTTGAAGAAGCGGCGCGAGAGTAAATGTAGCACAGTCATTTCTCGTTCTTCGAATGAGTCCACTGGAAATTGCTTAGGAAATTTTTGGCATTTTTCAGTGTTTAGTTGGATGGAAAAGAAACCAAGTGTTTTTAATAAAAAAAAAGATTATGACTCATTTTTATTTTTTCTTAGAAATGTCATGCATACTCTCTCTTTTATTATGTTGTGATTAGTTAAAAATTATTAATTTAAATAGATTTTATATTATTTAATTTATTTGAAATATAAAATCTATCAAAATTTAATAATTTTTAATAAATTTAAGTTAATTATATATAAAAAATTTAAAAAAATGTAAAATAAAATGTTATTAACATTTTTCATTTCTTCTTCCTGGTGAGAAGAAAGAAAGGAAACGCCACAGTTAAAAAAATTGAATTTACTTTTATTTTTTATAATTTTGATTTTCACCAAAATTTAATTATATATTTAATCTTTAATGTTTCTAAAATTAAGTTATTTTATTTTATTGTTAGCTTGTCATCTAAAATTAAATTATATATATTGATGTAATTGTTATTAATAACATATGTGACTAATTTATTTACATATTAAATTAATAATATTAAAAATAAAATTTATTTTAACATATTTTAAAAATTATTTTTTTTAAATAACTTATTTAAATAATTATATTTTATTAATAAATAACTCATAAAATATAAATAAATAACTCCTATTATAAATGTAGGTGTTCTTAAATATATTAGTTTGAATATGTAATATTATTAAAATTTTAAATTGATTAATTTCATTATTATTTAAATTGATTAGTCTTTGTCAATGTAATAAAATTTATTTATTTATTTATTTATTATTATTATTATTATTTAATTTTAATTTAATGACTTCTTATTTTTCAAGTTATTAATTTATAATTATTTCAAAAATTATATTTATCTATAAAGATTATTATGTAATCCAAATTAAATATTTTATAGTTTATTTGTTATAAGTATTGTTTATCTATAAGAAAAATTATTGATATGTTACTTTTTTTAAATATTATTACATATACCAACATGGTGTGACATTATTGTTAAATAACATTATACCTATACACATGTATTTGAAAGTAAAGAGAGATTAAAAATATTGTTTTTTTATTAAGTTTAGGAACTAAAATATATTATCTATTTCATTTAATTTCCTTCTTTTCTTTCCTCACAACCAAACACACTTTTAAAGCTAGTGTGGTAAGACATAAATTGGATGGAGAGAATGAGGATGAAATTAAGTTGGATTATTTGACTTGTTAACTCATCCAAGGTTAATTTGGTGTCTTAACTTGATTTAGTATAAAATATTCTCTTAAAAAAATTATTTAAATAATTGTATATTAATATTAAAATTTTATTTAATGTTAATATTTTGTATAACATGGTATTGTATTTATAATAAAATTATTTATTTTAAATATATATTATAAAATATGCCTCAATTTAAGTTTTGTATTTATTTTATTCTATGATCTAACTATACATAATATTAAAATTAGTACATTGTGTTAGAAAGTTATGTTGATTCAATGTCCTGATTAAGTCAAGTGCAAATTTAAAAAATGATCTTATCAAAATTTTAGATCAAATATGAATAAGGATAAACTTAATCCAATTCAATCAATGCACACCCTCAAAAATGATTTTATAAATTTATCTTTATAATAAATCATATAACTAAGAGGAAAAAAAAAAGAAAAAAAAGGTATAAAATATAATAAATAATGCAATAAAAAATTACAAACAACTAAAAAAAGAAAACAAAAATATAAAATATAATAAATAATACAACAAAATAATTACAAAAAATATTGTTATATAAAATATTATATAAGGGTTTCCTCACACTAGAAAAAAAATAAAATAAAATAATATATGAGTTGTGTTATAAAAATAACACAACTTTTATATTTTTAGGATGATCCTTATTGTTAAAAAAGTTGTGTTAAATGGTAAGATAATTAATAAAATAATGTTATCATATCTCAGGTTATAAAATAATAACATAATCAAAAGTGTCAGTAATAAAAATATTACATAATAAAAAAAACCCATTATAAAAATATCATGTCATAAAAATATCATATTATTATTTTAAATAAAATAAAATAACACATCATGGAGGTTTTGTTTTGTACATGGATGAAAATTAAAATAACACAAAAACAAAGAGTCTACGTTACATGCACCAAATCAAAACCTAAGGCAGCAAGAATATTATCCGAGGGATACTCACAAAGTCTTGACTCCCTCGTCGCTGTGAGAACCCTATCCAACAAGGATATCTGCAACATTAATTTCATCTCAGGAAATATGGTGTAAAGAGCAACATCATTCATGCATCAATAAACTTCTTAACCCAGAATATATCTTTGGAGATGAAATTGAAAATTATCCTCCTTCCAGTCATTGAGGATCAGAGCTAATTCTTCGTTATTTGACTTGCAGATCAACTTGTGCACACAACGATCCCAACAACTTTGGAGACTGTACCTCAAGGCAAGCATTTCTACCAAAAGATGATCCTCTGGTCCCATATTTATAGAAAAATCCAAAGCACCAACGTCCTACATTATCACAAAGATCTCCTTAATTGCCCATGAAGCCCGACTTTAGAACACAACTACCATCTATGTTCAATTTCATGAAGCCATCTTGGGGCAGAGTCCACGTAATTAGAGAGGGTTCATACATGTCTCTCATGTGTAACTCAAACCGTGCGAATGACTTAGTTAATATGCCAACGATGGGGAGAGAAAATAGTGTTATTTCGCCAACACCAAGCCCACTGAATAATGGATGTAATAAACTACATATCCTTATGTTTCAGAATACCCATCACCCAGTTTACTAAGTTTCTATTGTGGAGAACATTACCAGAAACAAATCCAATCCTCAACCATATTTCTCAAGTGAGGACAATCACTTGGAACATAAATATATCCTCTTCTTGGGCTGAACATCTTGAACACACTCCAAAGTCTGCCAAATTACATTGATGTCTCTTTACATTTGTTGGCAATGCTAAATACAAAAACTCCCAATAAAAGAATATCATTTTTTCAGGAACTAGTGCCTTCCAAAATCTCTTCTAAATAGGATTTAGGTACTAGAAAGTGCTATTAATCAACCACAAATAAGCTGAAGCTAATGAAGAAGTTTTTGTTGTTGTGTGAATTTTCAACTATTGTAATCGGCTAAGAAAATAGCTTCAAAACGATTCCAAGTGATCAAACGATTTTGTGAAGAAGGAAAATCTGCTTCTTCACTAAAGGCTCTTAAACTACTCAAGAAAGCATTAAGAATGGGTGCGTTAAGGTTTGAATTTTGAATTTAAAATCTACTAAGCTGAATAACAACAATAAAATTCAAATAAAGCTGGAAAATAAATTTAGGAAAAAAATGGAAATTGATTTGATTTTTGAATTGAATATCCTCTTTTGTTACAAATTTGAATATGTATAGATAAAATATCTACAATATTGAGAATATCTATTCTATCCAAAATACCTACCAAATATAATATCTCCCTAACTGAAAATACATTATTCCTATTTTTTCAGCCTTCTTCTTGCTTAACCGCTTCTGTGTCTTGGTCTTCTCTTTTCAATAGCCATTATTTAATTATTTTATCTAAAATAAATAAAATCAGTTACTGGGCTTTACTGTCCTTTCATGCCCAATTGACAACACCATAGTCTTATCGCATACTTAGTAGCGTGTGAAGGCACCTTAGATCCCAAGACCCATTATGCCAAAGATCAACAACCTTTAACTCGACGTCTGCATAATGAACACGTAGGGAATTAAGGGTGCAAGTGGACCAACACCAAGCCAATCAGTAGCTTTAATAATGCTTCTCTACACATGAGATTGTCTCGTTTCAGCCTTTGCGTTCAAGACAAAATGTGTTCCCAAATATTTATGGGCCAGGAAATGAACCCAAGGTTTATCTTGTGACCGAATCAGTTGCTAAGCCAATTTACCTAAGAGCGTGTGTCCCTGAAGCCCAATCCTCCAAAACATTTAGGCTTACAAAACTAAATTCTAGCCTTTTGTCTCTCAATCCTTAGACCAAATAATTTTTTGACACATTTGGTCTATACATTGGCAAACATTTTGTGGTAACTAATAAGCTTGGATTGCATATATGGGTAGAGATGCAATCACTAACTTGGCAAGGCAAACCTTCCCTGCTTTATTAAGAAGCTTCCTTTTCCAAGATGCAATCTGAGATTGAACCTTATCAATGACATGTTGGAAGTTCCCTTAAGAGACAACCTGAAACATATGATGTTCGAGGTATTTCCCTATATTTTGGGCTCGCCTAATCCCTAAAATAAATTGAAGCCTTTCACCCAGACTGTTTAACCATCCTCAGAGAACACACAAACTCGGAACTTCTGACAGTTAATCTTAAGCCAAAATGCATCACAAAAATTAGCAAGAGTGTTTTTCACCAATTGAACTCGATCTTCTATAGCTTTGCAAAAACAACACCTCGTCTACAAAGAAAAACTAAGTTAAAGGAAGGCCTTTCTAGACAAATAAATAGGAGCCCATTGTAGAGTTGTCAATTTGGCCATACTACTTAGGGCCAATCCATTAGACTCATTATAATGGTCCTAAGATTTTTTAGTCCATCTAATGAAGTGACCAAAAAAGATCCTAACCCACATAGCTCCACTTTCTAAAGGGTTAGGGTTTGAAAGGATCGATCTACAAGTTATAACTATTTCAAAAATACTTTTTTTAATTGTTCACAAAAATTATTTTTAACTCAATCTCGACTAAAGTATTTTTAACTTGACCTCAACCAAAGTAATTTCAGCTTAGTCTCGACTGGGGGTTTTCTTGGTCAGCTTAAATAAGAGATTTTTTTTTTTCAATTAGCATTGCTTAGGGTTTCTTTTAACCAACCTCAGGTAAGGCTACTTTTGGCTAGCCTTATCTAAGGTTTCTTTCGGTCAACCTTGACTAAGGCTTCTTTTAGTTAGCCTTGACCAAAACTTTTTTCAGCTATCCTTGACTAAGGCTTCATTCGACTAACATTAGCTAGAAACTGTTTGGCTTACCTTGACTGGACATTTTTTTTGTCGTCCTCACCTAGGTTTATTTTAGCTAGCCTTAACCAAGGCACATTTCAGCCAACCTCGCCCAACCTTGGCCAAGGTTTGTTTTGGTTGAGCTCGACTAAGGATTGCTTTGCTTGGCCTCAACCAAGGCTTCTTTTAGACAGCCTCAGCTAAGGCTTTTTTTAGCCTACTCACCCAAGGTTTTACCGGCTAGCATTAGCCAAGACTTTTTTCAGTCAATATTGACTAGGGCTTTTCTTGACTAATCTCAACCTGGGCTTTTATTAGTCAACCTTAACTATAGATTTCTTTCTTGGCCTTGGCTAAGGCCTTTTTCAGCAAGCCTCACTTAAGGCATATTTTAGTCGACCTTACTTAGGACATCTTTTAGTCAACTTGGACTAGTTTTTTTGTTGGCTTCGACCAAGGCTTTTTATGGCTAGCATTAACTTGGGTTATTTTTTGTCAACCTTGCCCAAGGCTTTTATGACCATCCTCACCTAAGGCATCTTTCAATTAGCCACAATTAAGGTTATTTTTCGGTCAGCCTTGGTTAGGGCTTTTTCAGCCAGCCTTAACTTGAATTGTTTTTGGTTAATCTTGGTTAAGGTGTTTTTGGTTGGGCTCGACCAAAGCTTTTTTCATCAACATCTTTCAACCAACCTCACCTAAAGCATATTTCAATGGATCTAGATTAGGGTATTTTCAATCACTCTCAACCTAGATTTTTTTGGCCAACCTCTACAAGAGCATCTTTCAACCGATCTCTACTAAGACATTTTTTCATGACCTTGGCCAGAATTGTTTTTATTTTGTCAACCTCAACCAAGACTTTTTTTAAGCCAACCTTGATTAGGGCATATTTTAGCCAACCTCGGTAAGGAAGTATATCTTCAACTTGATCTCAACTTAAATATTTTCAACTCAACCTTGATTAGAGTATCTTCAACTTGATGTTAGTCAAAGTATTTACAATTTGATCTCAACCATAGTATCTTTAACAATTTTAGCCAAAGTACTTTGTACTTAGTTATGACTAGTGTATTAAAGAAGTAGGTCAAATTATTTAAATATAAGGCATATCAACTAGTCCTAGCTCATAAGAAAAAATTGTCTTAACTTTCTAAGTTTTAATTTTTAAAAGTTGGTTGCCCTATAGGCTGGCTCTAGCCTTGTAGGCATTTTGGCCACAACTCACGTGAGTCAAGACTAAATGAGTTAGGGCTAACCCATTTGACAGCTCTAGCCTATTGCTTTCCCTTAATAACCTAATTAATTTCAAGGTCTAATTTTTCCATGCAAAGAACAAATTGATAAGGAGAAAGAGGGTCTTCTTGGCACAATCCTTTTTTTGTAGTAAAGTTATCAAGCTTTGAGTCATTCCACGATACAAAAAGATAAGCCCCTATGACTTCCCATATGATCAAACAAATGATATAAAAAAGGATGTCAAAATCTTGTAGAGTCTTCTATAGAAAATTCCACTTGACATAACATTAGTCTTCTCAAGATCTCAAGATCTACTTTAATAGTAAGAAGGTCATGCTTAGTGTTGCATCTTCTAATGTGATGGATAGCCTCCTAAGCAAAATTGACGTTGTTCATTGTCCATTTTCTAAGAATAAAACTCCCCTAAAATGGATCAATTAAGTATGTTAGAAAAAGACAAAATCTAACAACTAAGAAATTAGATAACCTTATAAGCCACGTTACACATGCTTATAGTAAACACAACATAAATTTTTCACATAAGCTTCTAAAAAAACCTTCAAGCCAATTAAAGCACAATCAAGACGTTTAGGAATAAAATACCATGAACATATTCTTACTCACATAAACTTGTTATCAATAACATTCATGTCCATTAGGCTACAAGCGTCAGGCATATCCACAAAAGGGATAAGTTCGCCATAGTAAAATTCCCACCTTTCACTTTTGCAGATTTTAGAATTTCATTGAAATCATCAACTAGTAACCAAGGTTGCTAAATAGATTGACGGATAGTCACAAGATGGCTCCAAAGATAAGCACAAGTTTGCCTTTGAGAACTTGCATATAAGGCATAGCTAACCATATACTATTATTCTTCTTAATTTTAAAGACAAAGAAAACTTAGGATCCCACGAGCACATTGTGAGATAATGATCGAACTACATTCACGATCCTCTATTTATCACGTTCTCCCTATTTACATCCATATAAAAATTTATCAAGAAATAACCATTAGATATATCAATCAAATTGAACCCTCCTAATTTCCATGTCAATCGAAGCTTTTCCTTCATAATTAAGAAACCCAACTTATTCCCCCAACAATTTCACCACCATACACTTTTTCCAAGGTTGACACAACAATCATAAATTTAGGAAAAAGCCAATTGTTGCCTTCCAATTCCATCCTTATCACTCATTCCTTCACTAGGTCACGAACTTGTGTTGGTTGGGAATTCCTTCTTAGCAAGATTTCTTTGAATGACCTTCCTTCTTTCTGCTGATCCCTTTCATCCAGTGGAGCAAGAATCTCAAGTGAGAAAACTTTTGTTGCATTGTTGGGAATCTCCATATTTTTGTACTCTCTTTGTTTCAAATTTAGCTTTTAAACATTATAGAGATTAGCAAAATTATAAAGAATAAAAATGAAAAGAAAGTTATTTACAAAGACTAAAAATAAAATAAAAATTAAATATTAATAAAGTAAACAATAATACATTTGCAAGAATAAAAACAATTAATCATTTAATTAAATATTAATACCAATATTAATTTGCAGTTCACTATTCACAAACAAACCACAATATTCAACACCATTATCCAATCACCTATTGTAGCCGTCAGTAAAACTCAAACATTGCTTGTTAAGGCATGTTTTGTTACACCCTAAAAAATTCAACATAGAAATTTGTACTAATTAATTTTAATTAGTGAAATAGTTGCTAATTAAATAGAAGTTAATGGGAAATAATTAAATAAAAATATAAACTTATACATATGTTGCATCTAATAAATAAAATAAGCTTAGTAAATATTTAAATTAGAGATAAACAAGTTGTTTTACAAAAATTTAGTGTTTTCTAATTAATTAAAAAATTAGACCACTAATGTTGACTTGATAAACTCATTAATGGTAAATTGGTAATTAAGATTTTGTGAAAAAAATTAATTAAAATGTTTAGGCTAAAATTAAAATTTAACTAAGTGGAATAAAATTAATTAAAGTGACATAAAGGCTACATGAGAGCTTAATCACAATTATATAAGTTTAATTAGAGATTATGAGACTAATTAAGGAGAATCAACTAAGCTTATAGGGTCAACAACCCTATAAGCCCTCTCTAAATATATTCACACTAAGGACTCCCTCTGTTGAGTTGACATCGACCTCCCTCTAGCAACCCTCTTATTCTTTTTTCAAATTTTCATCCCTCTCCCATATCATTCCCTACCTCTTTACTCCTTGTTTGACCCAAAGGGAGTTCTTGGAGAAAATTCTTCCCACTACACTAAGCTACAATCTACTTTTAAGAAGACAACAAAGGTCTGAAGAAGTTCCTTCCCTCTTTAATGTCATTTTCTTGCCTTGAATGAGAAGATAATGCTCTCACTAATTTGTTTTGTCATTGGGTTGTTGAGAAAAGAAGTTTAATTGCAAAAATAAGTTTAAATTCTTGTTATGTGTTGGTTGTTTTAAAGCTTCTTTTTTCACTCAAAATTGCTTATATTTTATGAGTTTGGTTGTTTGATATAGTGGTTGGGTAAGTTGTGGATGTGTTGCTCTATGGTTTGGAAACTTAGAAATGGTATTTTATGTTTGTTAATCCACTGTGTGCTATTGGAAATGGACTGGAAAAATAAAGACTAAGAAATATGAAAGATGTGAATTTCATGTGCTAAAATTGAAGTTGTAAACTATTGTAAGTTTAAGAAAATTTTTGTGATGATAATTTATGGAATATGTTGTGACAAACGGGAACTAAACACATGAAGTATAAATGCTGGAAAATCAATGAAACAATGATTAGAGTCATCCCTTATTTTTTCCATTTACTTTGTGTTTTGGATCTAAAATTTTGAGCTGTTTGTTGGGGCTTAATAAATAAGGAAAATTATGTTTTTATGATGGAATTAGACACTAATCAACAATGCTATTGATTGAGAAAAGAAAATTGAGATGATTGAAACAAGAATTAGGACTATATAAGCATCTTTTTAAACCACTTGGGATTTTTAGCGAGAAATTATATTCTTGCTTTCTAAAAATTTATTTGACACAATTTGACATGCTAACTTGTTAAAATGAAATCTAAGTGTTAAATAATAAAGGGAGCATGTAGTAGTATAAGTTAGGGCCTTAAATCAATGTCAAAGTGGGTGAAAATGTGAATTATAATATCTTTTTGTTGCACTCATAACTGGCTACGAATTTAGTGAATTTGACACGAGTTTTGCTTAATTTGGTGATTTGTGAGTATCTTTGAACATAATAAATTAAATCATAATGTGTAAGATTTAATTGTGATGAATTATGATGTGATTTAGAATGCCTAAAGTCATTAGTGTATGAATTAAATGTTTTTATTTGTGTGATATGACTAACTATTTTGAAAAGATTATTTGTAATGAAAATTAGTGATGATTCATTTAATTTTGATGTGCTTAAACTAGTGGAGAAGTTTTGTGTATTTTGAATGTCGAATTGTAAGCGTAAAAGTGACATTATGACTTGAATTCAACACTTTGCAAATTGCAGAGGTAGCGGGTGGTTATAGGTTAAAATGCGATTAAATGACGTAGAAAAATCAAGATAATAGTTGATTTTGGTCCCTTCATATGTTAGGAACCTTCTCATAAAATTTTAGTGTATTTCAATGTGAAACAAATAAGATATAAGCGTGTTTCTGATGGGGACATGTGGCTACGCGAGAATAAATTAAATGATACAAATGAGTTTTAAAATTGGAAATAAGAGATTAAAATGATCAAATGTATTAATATAAAAAAATATAATAACAGTAAAAAAAATCTAAAATAGTAAAAAAATACTGTAAAATATAATTTACTGTTGAAAACATGATAAAAAAAACACATAATAATAAATTTTTATTACCATAATAATAATAATAACAACAAATTATAAAATGAAAACATTGAAAAATATTACAACAATAAAAAATATTTACAATCATTGGATGTCAAGTTTTATCGAATAAATAATAGATTATTATATTGTGTAATTAATAAATTATAGCAATAAAAATTTCTTTTCCTTTTCCATGACTACTGGAGATATCATAAGTCCTACTCAGCACCCCTTTCCATGTGTTAGCTACCATTTACACATGTTGCTGTTGTCATGAAAATAGTGACCTTCCAAAATTAAGACAAACTTAAATTCCAAATTTACATTTAATTATTTATTCTTAAATATATAAAGATATGTTATACTCACTCACTGACTCAGTAACTGTTGAGACTAGAACGAAGACATGTTGAGAAGTCTGGTTCTGAACCGCACCTTCCGTCTCGCCCGTCACCACACACATTCTCACCTCCTGCGGCGATTCTCCGCCTCCCCGGAGCCAAGCTCCTCCGTCGATGCAGAAACGCGTAAGTACGCGGGCTACGCCGCCCTCCTGCTCTTCTGCGGCGCCGCCACGTACTACTCCTTCCCCTTGCCGGACGACGCAAAGCACAAGAAGGCGCAGATCTTCCGCTACGCGCCGCTTCCGGAGGACCTGCACACCGTCTCCAACTGGAGTGGGACCCACGAGGTGCAGACGCGGAACTTCCTCCAGCCGGAGAACGCCGAGCAGCTGGAGCGCGCGGTGAGGGAAGCGCACGAGAAGGGGAACCGTATCCGGCCGGTGGGGTCGGGGCTGTCTCCGAACGGGATTGGCCTTTCGAGGACTGGGATGGTGAATTTGGCGCTGATGGATGGGATATTGGAAGTCGACAAGCAGAGGAAGACTGTCAAGGTGCAGGCCGGGATCAGAGTGCAGCAGCTTGTTGATGGCCTCAAGGACCATGGCCTTACCTTGCAGAATTTTGCTTCCATCAGAGAGCAGCAAATTGGGGGCATTGTTCAGGTTCTTCTTTTATTATTTTTGCACATTTTTGTAACAAAAATGCTATCAATACATACATACTCTAACACATCTTTTACCAATTCTTAATTACAATTTGGTTCTCCTATTTTGCTACATCCACAGTGTTGTCTCCTGTTTTAAAAAAATCTTTAATTTTGGTCTAATCCTTGTTTTTGTCTATATTTCTATTATTTTAGTTTAATTGAATCCTAAACCTAACCTATTCATTTAAGGTATTATTGAGAAATGATTTAATTAATTAAAATTAAAATGCAAGAAATAAAATTAAAAAATGTAGGCAAAATTGAGTATTTTCTATAATAGAGAGACTAAATGTTTATATAGAGAGATCAAAATTATATTTAAGTTTTTTACTAATTATTATTAGCTTTATTTTGTTAGAAATCACATAATTGTATGGTCTTACTTCTTATTTACTGCACTATGTTATGTGTAAGTGTTGATTAAAAAGGGAATCAGAGTTTTCTGCTTGCTCTTGAGGTTTTTCTGTTTGATCTGGTTTAGTACTATACCTCCCTGTCATCTCTCATATAAAGTAAAATGCTTTGCATTCTTGTGTTTTAGGTTGGTGCACATGGCACTGGTGCAAGATTGCCTCCTATTGATGAACAAGTGATTGCTATGAAACTGGTCACCCCTGCCAAAGGAATAATAGAAATCTCAAAAGATAAAGATCCTGAACTATTTTACCTTGCTCGATGTGGTCTTGGGGGACTTGGAGTTGTGGCTGAAGTCACCCTTCAGTGTGTTGATCGACAGGAGCTTGTGGAGCACACAGTTGTCTCAACCATGAATGAGATAAAGAAAAATCACAAGTAATTGTTGGAATTTATTTTTTCCTTTTTGGCACATCAATCAAATAACAGATATGTTGAATAACATCATTACCACATTAATTACACTATCTTTTTGTAACATGGAACTAAGATCACAACTTGCTTTACTCCCAACAAATAAATAATAATGACGAGAGTAAACCCCCTTAGTTGGTCCTCCAAAGATTATGGTGTCATCATACTAGTTCTTTAAAGATTTCTATCACTAAATTAGTCCCTGAAAAATCTAAAATGTTACACACATTTGCCTTTGTGGAAGACTATAGTGGTGACATAAAAGGACAAATATGATAAGTATTTGGAATCTTCGAAGGACTAATTTAGTGACAAAAATCTCTGAAGGATTTCTGGCGACAGCAAATTTTGGATGACCAATTTAAGGTTTTATTCTAATAATAATAAAAGAATGACTCAGTGTTGATGGCTTCTACCATTTTGGAGTTTTCATATGCTTGCATTCTTAACTCCATAATGGGGAGAGACTATTTCTGTAATTAGAACCTATCAACTCCAAGATTCTGCTGATATTATAAGCCAATGAATTCAGAAATCTATGGTGGTAACCAGTAATGGTACTTTTGAATTCAGGCAAATTAAGAATTTAATAATGTAATCTGGTAAGTCTCCATCTTGCTCTTCCATAAGTATACACAACACCTCATCGTTCCTGTATGTGTAAATATATCAAATCAGTCATCCAAAGATATATTTAACATCAAATTGGTCCTTCAAATGCCATTAAATTTATGTTTAAATGGCAAAATTAATAGCATTAATTATCATGGCGTGACCAATTAGATGCCACTGATAAATAGTGGACCAAGACAATGTTACATATACCTTTGGTGGGCCAAAATTTGTGTTTACTCTAATATAATGTTCTTGGAAGCATTATACTTGCTTGTGTATACTTCACTTGACTATTTTTGCTGCATGAATGAGCATACATTTCTATTATTGTTACCTCTGATACAAGTGATTAAGGATCTGTCTCCAAAGATTTTGATTAAAAAAGCCTTTTTCTCCCTTATGCAGGAAATTGCTATCTGAGAATAAGCATGTGAAGTACCTTTATATCCCATATACTGACTCTGTTGTGGTTGTGCGATGCAATCCTGTTTCAAAGTGGAAAGGTCCTCCCAAGTTCAAACCACAATATACCAAAGATGAAGCCATACAGCATGTGCGCGATCTTTACCGGGAGTCCCTCCAGAAATATGGGTACTATTATACCTTGTCTATTGATTGTAAAATTTATCGGTTTATTTTGACTTGTTGGAAGTACTAAAGTAGCCAGATGCGAGAGAAAGTGTTGCTGAGTCTTTTTCACCTAATAAAGGCTAGTAGAAGCTGCTGCTTGCTCTCCTATTTTTCTGCAATTGGTTACACTTATTTTGTTTTCCTTTTGTGACATTTCCTATTTTTTGTCTCTTGAATATGATTTAAATTTACATTTGGAGGTAGAAACAGACAGATTGAAGGAATACCAAAGATTTATAACTGTTGGCATTTACCGTTTTGTAGGCCTTTGAAATCCCTACTAGTTGGAATTTAGTAACGCATGGACTGATAAATGTTAATGTATTTTTGTTATTGATCTGAGAGTTGTTGAAAGTGCTGTTATCTCATATTGGTATTCTTCTGCTTTTACTACAGTTTTAATTACTTTTTCTGTTAGTAGTTTGCTGCCAACAGCTTCCATTCTCTTTTATATTTTTAGTGAAGTGTGTCATTATTTTACCGTTTCCATGTTGCGAATTTCTCTGTTTCAAGTTGTGTATGAGTTTCTGTTATTGTATACAGAGCAGAAGAATCTAGGGGTAAATCAGCAGAAGATGGTGACCAAAATATAGATGAGCTTTCTTTCACAGAATTAAGAGATAAGCTAATTGCCCTAGATCCTCTCAATAAAAAGCACATCGTCAGCATTAATCAAGCTGAGGCTGAGTTCTGGCGCAAGTCAGAAGGATATAGGGTTGGATGGAGTGATGAAATATTAGGCTTTGATTGTGGAGGCCAACAGTGGGTATCAGAGACATGTTTCCCTGCTGGAAAACTAGCTAATCCAAGCATGAAAGACCTTGAATACATTGAAGAACTGAAGCAACTTATAGAAAAAGAAGAGATACCTGCACCTGCTCCAATTGAGCAGCGCTGGACAACAAGCAGTAGGAGTTCCTTGAGTCCTGCTTCAAGCCCATCTGAGTATGATATATTTTCTTGGGTAATAAAACCCTTTCCTGGATATTGTGCTGTACATATATAGTTCCATATTCTTTTCTAAGCCATGATGGGTGAACTGGTATTACATGGTTATATGAAGTGAGCTTATCTCCATGTTTATCATGATATTTCTACTTCTTTTTTTATTTTTTCATGTTTTATATAAAGAAACTTTTGAGGGTGCAGTTGGGATTTGAAAATTTTAGCGGCATTTAGAAAAAAAAGAAATGATTTTTTATTAAATGCTAAAACTTTGGAGAAAAATAAAAATGAAATGTTTTTTTATTAAATGCTAAAATTTCAGCTTCTCCAGATATGCTTTTTTGTTGAGAAAGATAATTTATTTGCTGAAAAGAAATCCATTAGGCATTAGATCTACTACTTGACTTTAATTTTGTCAACTTCCCATAGTAATGGCTTTCGTCATCTTTAATTTCAAGTTTTTGAATCAATTGAAATATAAATCCTTGGCTCCTTCCATGAATTTCAACATTATAATGCCGTTTGGAATATTTTGGAGATTGTTATACTTCTGATGTTGTTTCAGGTAGGTATAATCATGTACCTCCCTACCATGGATGCTCGGCAGAGGAAAGATATAACAGAGGAATTCTTTCATTACAGACATCTGACTCAGAAGAAATTATGGGATCGCTACTCTGCATATGAACACTGGGCTAAGATTGAGGTAATCATCTAAGTAGCACAAATAACGAAAGGTCCAGCTTATTGCTTAATCTAAATCATTTGATCTTTGCCCTAATCCTTATATTGAATTGCCAATTTGACTTGCTCTGCATAATATCTTGGACCTATGTTGCTATAATAGAAAGTGTTAAGCAAAAGGGTTGGATCCAAGACAAGGTGAATTGGATCAATGAAAAATTTTAAAATCTCCAAACTATTTCCAAAGGTCTTTAATGAAACTTTCAAAATTTCTTTGAATCAACTTTGATTTAGCAATACAGATGTGGTAGCTTAATACAATTTTCCTAGGTAATAGTATGCTTACATGAACAACAATATCATGAAACCAGTTAACACACCACAAATAACCAAGAAAGTAAAATAAGGAGATAGAGATGTAGAGAAGAAGAGGCATTCAAATTTTTATACTTGTTCAATTCTCAATTAACCTGATTGAGATTTTACTAACCAAATTCTAGCTATACAAACACCTGCACATACAAAATCAGAGTTTTCAAGGTTCTTAACATCCTCAAGTAACTTTTCCCCAATCTTGAAGAAACCCACTACAAGATTAGATTTGAGAAACATTCTCTTGAAGAAACACTAAACAGAAAAACAAAGTAAAAGGATTTCTATCACCTGATATGTGATAAATATGCAAAAGATAGAACACATTTATTCACTTTCACATGATGACTCCTCTAGTCCTCTAGAGATCCATGGTCAATCTTGATTGATATGAAAAAACAGCTGGGCCAAATAATTGATTGTTTTGTTCTTCAATCGATAAAATTATTGGAGCCAGTTTTTATATTTTCTCTAGTTTTCAAACATGATTATATCTTCTTAAACAATCTAAGACTTTATTCTTTACTTTTCAACACTAAGTTTTTCAAAAACCTTTTTAAACTTTTGAAATCATGTCTTAGTTTGTAAAATTCTTTTAGAAAATCGTGGATCAACTCAATTACCTTTTAATAAACACAAGTGAAAGCTACTCTACCCATGACATACATCCACACACATATAGAAAGCTAATAAAGCAAGCAAAAAACAAGCACAATTTCACAACTTGGCACTCATCAAGTGAGGCACATCAAAACCAAAAAATAAAAGCCTAAAACTAATACATGACATCACTCTTCTTCAAGCTTGTCTTCACAAAAAGGTATCTCTCAGACACTCCCCTACCCCCTCCCCCAAGATACACATAAGTGCACATTGGTGATGTTTGGTTTTAGGGTTTGTCTTGTAACTGAACTGTAAATTGAACAATCTAATTCTTGAATGCTAAGTACCGGCTTAGGTGTCAAAGGTGCATCCTGCGGATATCGTCTTATTCAGTTGGAAAATGAAAGGAAAGTGTTTGAACATCGAAGTATATTTAATTTTTTGTGCATATTATCTGCTAATTAGGTTCCAAAGGATAAGGAGGAGCTTGCAGCTCTCCAAGCAAGGCTAAGAAAGCGGTTTCCTGTGGATGCATACAACGAAGCAAGAAAGGAATTGGACCCCAATAGGATCCTTTCAAATAACATGTTGGAAAAGCTCTTCCCACAATCAGACGCCATATAAATTTTGGGTTGGTTATTTGTCTAAATTGTCCTTATATTTTATGTTTACTTAATATATTCAACCCTAAGTTCTTGACTGCAGTTACATGTTGGAACTTTGGGATGCAAAATATCTTGTGCACAATCTGAATTATTATGCATTGAACTCAGAAGCTTAAAGAATTGTGATTTATGTATATAAAGGAGCTGGATTGAGTAGGGGACTGGAGGATTACTCCAGCACTCACATTTTTTCCTCAATATACTCAATGCTCTCTCAATATACTCATCATGGGTTTTGGTATGCTTGAAAAAATAAACAAAAGTAAAACCTTCAGGTTCTGTACCAATATAAATAGAGAACTAGTTTTTTTTTCTTACTCAGTTTCCTATTTTTTTTTATGTAACACCATATAGAAAGAGGAATGGTATGTAGGTGACCTTGCCAATATAGAATATTTCAACTTTTGTCTTTCTATATTGGAAAATATTGGCCAGAGGCCTAGAGCAATAGGAGAAAGAAAAAGTAGCTAGGAAAGATTGGGGAATCTAGTTTTACGATGAATTTCGTTATTTAAAAAATTGAATTGCTTGCTTGAGCCGATTTGGCTGCAAAACTAGAGAATTGGTTAGGTGTCATTTTCGTTAAAGTCAAAATTTCAGTTGATCACAAAGCTGGAGGATTGGTGGGGCACCAATTCAAGCGATCATAAACCAATGACGCAGGATCAGTTTTAATGGATTGTTTTTACTTTTTGATTATATTTTTTATTTAGTATGTGGACTTGTACACTCAAAGGTTTTGTTGGTCTTTGTGCATGTGTCAAAATTACTTATAAATATATTAATATGTATGGTATATATGAAGGATATTTCAAAAGGTAAAGTCTCATATTGTCTAGATTAGTTTAGTTTTACTAGTTTATATATCATTTTGTGATATAAACTTTCAAAGTGAATAATAAGAAGTGAAAGTCTTGCACACACGAGTTTAAGCTTTGTGTGTTTTTCGTAGTGTAAACATGTCAATTTGCCTATATTCCCTACGCGTGTGATAATGAGCATTGTAAGCTTTTTAACTTTGTGATTTAATAAAATTGTTAGAGACTATTTTGAATTTAAATTTGTATTCAAAGATGATCAAAAAGATGTTTTTAACGAGTTGATTTTTAAGATGGACTAGTTACAAATTTTTTGGATTTTTGTTTTCATTTTAATTATTTTTACTGTTATCATTAACATATTTTAATTATTTATTTAGACTAAAATATGTTTTTCGTTTCAAAATAAAATAAAAAATGTTCGTTTTTAGACCCTATATAATTTAGTGTGTTTTTTGTCCCACCAAAATAAAAATATTACATTTTGGCTTAGAGCTTGGTTTGATAAATGAAGATCCACCTTAGTTGTTTGGTTATCCCAGTTGGCAATGTGACGCAACGATGTTGTTGTCTTGCATTTGATTTCGGCCACACTTGTAATCACGCCTCTAAATTTTGAAGTGCAGTACAAGCATTGTGCATTGGAGATCCCACTTAAGCTACTTAACAAACAAGGCAAGGCCTTGTTAAAGACCAAAGTCGAAGATAGCATGTTTGTCGCTTCATCGACATTTGAATTTCAAGCATTAGAGAATGACGAGGTCCATGCAACCTTCGTCTGAATCTTCCTTGCAATCTTTCATAAACCAAATAGAAATTTTTGGTACCTTAATGCTAAAACGAACTTATGACGATATCATTTGACTTTGATTTAGGTTGTGCTTTGGTGTGTTGTCTTCGTCATTGGTCCAAGAATGCTTTGCCAACCTCTATCACATCGCCATTATCCATGTCTTCTCCCACTACCTTAACTCATTCCTTGGAATTTGCAAGGACAAGGCCATGTAGTTTGTGGCAAAGCTAGGACAGGATGTCACATGATATGGAGGTTTACCAAGCCAAAATGTAACATTTTTATTTTGTAGAGACAAACACACAATTTTATAAGGATGAAAAATGAACATTTCAAATTTTGTTGGGACAAAATACATATTTTAGCCTTTTATTTGTCATTTTAATTATTATTTTTTCCCAACATTCACTTGGTACCTACCAGCTCTACCTATACATCATTTTCTAACTTAATTTCATGCAACAAAAATTCTTCTCGTTATTTCTAAAAGTCTTTTTGTTCTTGGGTTTTAGTTCTTCTCTCTTGTTAGTTTAATTGCCTTAACACGATTAAGAGGTTCTTGTTGTATCTTGGGATACTTGTGTATTTAGGACAATGATCATACACACTTCTGGAAGCAATTGTCTGTTTGTGTTTTTTCAACCTTCGTATTAACAATCTAAAGGACTTAAAATGGTTGGAGAAATGAATGTTGAAGTTTGTCTCGTCCAACCTACCTTCACCAAAGCACTGCTTGATGTCTCTAAGATTGAAGTGTTTGTGGGACAAAATTTTTGTCACTAGCAAAAGTGTGTCTATACACTGCTTGGCATGCATGTGGTATTTTCAACCTATCCCACTCCTAAAGCAGAACTTGTTGCACCTACCAAATAACTTGACAATTTGAAACAAACCAATAAGGCATGTCATTGCACCTTAATAAGTGCATTACCTAATGATATGTTTGATGTGTATTGTTCCTGCAAGGAAGCACAAGAGACATGGGATTTGCTGATTATGAAATATATTGCTAAAGACATCATCAAACAAAGGTTCATCATAAATAACTACTACTATTGGACAATGAATGTAAACAAAGGTATTAAGGTTCAAATCAATAAATAATATTAACTACTTGAAGACATGGAGGCCAAAAAAATTTTCCCCCTTGATGAGTTTGTATCCTAGCTCTTGATCAAGAAATTGCTTGAATATTGAATTGATTACGTACAACTAAATCACATGCATAAATAGATGTCCCTATAAGACCTTATCACACACATCATCATTGAATATACCAATAGAAAGGACTGTGTTGCTGTAAGGGCAAAAATATTAGTTGCTAAGACGAATATGTTGCAAGACAAATTATTTCAGAAAAGACACATAATAAAACTAATCACAATAAGAAAAATAAGTTTAAAAATAACATCCCACATGGTTTTGCCTTTGACTCCATTTTTAAGAGAAAAAAAAAAGAAAATTATTATGTTGCGGAAAGCTAGGCCATCGTGCACCTCAGTGCAAACATTGAGTGGTGAGAAATGACAATCCTTGTAATCTAGGGCCAACCTGGCTAAAAGAGATGACATAATTATT
This sequence comes from Pachyrhizus erosus, assembly GCA_026544285.1. Taxonomy (NCBI): domain Eukaryota; kingdom Viridiplantae; phylum Streptophyta; class Magnoliopsida; order Fabales; family Fabaceae; genus Pachyrhizus; species Pachyrhizus erosus. The sequence continues at coordinate 29,737 of JAMLFT010001378.1, forward strand.
GTGATCGTTTCTTAAGTGAATGTTGTCATCAAAATAAGCAAATGGATGGTAGACTCTAGGACTACTTGACACATTTATGCAAACAAAAATGTGCTTACCTCCTACATCACTATGGGAGATAGAGAAGAACAAGTGTATCTTTGTGATTTTAAGATTACTCCAATTCTAGGAAAGGAAAAGGTTCTTTTGGAGCTCACATTGGGAAAGACACTGACTTTAAGGGTATGTTTGGTGGTAAGGGTGAGATGTAGTGAAATGGAATGGAAAGGTAACTTAGTTCATTATTTGGATTTTGCAAATTGAGATGAAATTTATTTAAAAATGATGGAATGAAATCCATTCTATTTTATTGTTTATAAAGATTTTTGTTACCTCCCAATTTGGAAGGAATGTAATGGACAAAAAATTTATGTTACTTATTGACTATTATATCATTAGTTTTTTCTCCTTCTCATGTTTTACTTCTTTTTTTTCTTTTTCTTTTCTATTTCTATTATCTTCATCCACTTTTATCTTTTATAAAATCTTCTATCTTTTTTTTGCTATTTCTTCTTATATAAATTTTATTTTAAAATATTTACAACATTTAATAATTTTTGTGATGATTGCAAATAATTAATTTATAGTATATACTATGTAGTTAAGTATAAGTATATCAATAAAAAAATATAAATTTATAAATACTTTTATAATTTTAATACCGTCATTTAAAAAAATGAAAATATGTTATACTAAAATACATAATAGTGATATCAATTATAGACTTGAGAATAATAATGAGCATCTCTTTGAATTTTATAATAAAAAATAAAGTCACTTGAAAGCAAAAATAAAATAGGAAATAAAAAGTTATGATTTATTTCACTTCGTTCTCTTTCCAAAAATATGACATATTTATTTCATTCCATTTTAAATGATCCAAACTATAAAATGATATTTTTAATCTATTTCATTACAATCTATTAGGCTCCATTAAATTTTATATGTTTCATTTTGTTCTTTATCACCAATTCAAACTATCCTATATGTTTCCTCTAAGAGAGTTAATTTAGTTTATGTAGCATTGTTGGGAAAGATTGGGGTGAAATAGTCTTTTGAAATCGATAAAATTGTTATGATAAAAAATGTTTGTGAAAAAGGATACATTGTGATCAATGATATTTTGTGTAATGTCCTGAATTTTCTATTACCATTATTTAACTTCAACAAAGACTATAATATTTTAATTCTTTAGTTTGCTCAAAATTTTAAATTATATTTTAGATTATTTTGATAAGAATTTTTGGCAAAGAATAAATTACTATATGAACTTAAATCATCTAATTAATTTTTTTTACTTGAATAAAAACTAGTTAAAATTAAATTATTTAACGTGATAAATAAGACGAATAGAATTTTTTAAGCTTAATTAAAATATAAGTATGATTCAATTCTAAAATCATATAAAAATAGATCGGAAGA
>JAMLFT010001379.1:0-31189 GCA_026544285.1 Pachyrhizus erosus
TACTTTCTCATATTTTATAAATATTCATGATATATAATTTATTTACTAATATATAATATTATACATCATATATTCATTTTGATATTATAAATAAGTAAATTACATATCAAAATTAGCAATTAATGATAATTTAATTACTAATTAGATGCTAATCATATTTAATTAAATTAATTTAATAAATTTTGTTTCCTTAATTTCTTAAAAATTAATCACCACATTATCATTAATTTGTGCCTAAAAATTTGCCTAAGACTACTTTTTTATTTTTAATATTTTCTTATTGATTATCCAATTAAAATATTTTAGTTTACTGCAGAATACTTTGTTGCAAAATAATATACTGAATTTTGTTAATTAATTATTCAATCAAAATTCATTTCATTATAATTTTTTTATTAATATTTAAATTTTTAATTAACCTTAAATATAAAGATATATACTCAAATCAATCAACAATCTTTTAATTACTTTAACAACATTAATTAATATCATAATATTTTATTTATCACTTATTTATTTTATTTTATTTTATTGGTGGGAAAATGTTTTTGCTGGACAACCTCAATATTTTTTTTTTCATTTTTCTCCTTTATTGAAATAATGTTCTACTTTGAAACACATCTAACATACTGAAAAAAAAAAAAAAACTTAAAAAAATGTACAAATAAGATATTTGTAAAAACAATAATAAAACAAAAATCATGAATATACCTAATATATTATTTTGTGGTGTTAATGTAATGTATTGGTTTCTTATATCTGTATTGCATCTTTGATCAAAATCATCATTCTTAAACAAACATATAAACACAATAAAATTAGAAAATATTATTAAAATTTCAGATAAAAAATAGATAAAAAAAATGATAATTAGATAATAAGAAGAAAATAGTAAAAATATAGAAGAAAAAAAAAACACCAAAAGCATACTTCCACGAATCAAGAGAGAGAAAAAAAAATATGAGGCGAATGAAATTATATAGAATACAATTTTTATTTTCATAATTTATAGAGAGACATTATAAAACGATTATTCTTTTTAAAAAATAGAATCTTGCATGAATAAATAAAATATGGATATTAATTATGAAACATATGTTAAAAAACTTAATTAAAATAGTTTTAATGATGATTAATGTACAATTTAATTTCAATCCTGTAAATTATATTAATAAAATTTTAATGGATAGTCTCAGTCTTGTAAAAAAATGTGGTGATTAAACATATGCCAATTAAAATTACGTTAACACAATTTAAATGAATAATTTAAATCTTGTAAAAAAATCAGAATCTTAGAAATAAAAGAATCTATTTTAATTATTTTTTAGATACATAAATTTCTAGAATTTTTATTTCATATTCCAAGATTTAAAAACATATAAATAAGGACTTTAACTTAATTACAACAGCTTCTAAATTAAAATAAATTATAAAATTATGAAGCAAATTTAACCATTATGTTACTTATAATTTTGATATGAAAATAACGTTTACATTATTAGCATGATCAGAACAATTGAATGTCACCTAACAGGTAACATGAATTGAAAATCCTACATTTACATTACTTGTCAATAAGAGTGTCGCAAAAAACCGAAATTAATGGATTAATTTATATTTTGAAAGACTGTTATTTTTGCAAAAAATGATATCCGGAATTTTTTTTAAAATAATCTCGTAAATTAATTTATAATAATTATACTTACAAATCAATTTAGAACTATAATACCAATTTATAACTAAATATCAAATAAAAAATGCAATAAAAAATTCACTATTAACATAAATTATTTTTATAAATAAATTATTTCTGAAAATCAATTATAGATATAATAAAAAATTAAATATAATTATGTGTAAAGAGGAGATATCAAATAAAGAGTTACACCAAAGCTAAATCGTTACTATAAAATAATCTTATGATTTATAATATTGTAATATATATAATAACTTTAATATATTTATGAAAAATCTATCAATTAAATTATTGAATTTGATTTTATTGATTGTTTGATTTATTTATAATTTTTCTTTAAATATTTATTAAAATTATTAACTATTTTCTATAATTTTTGTCGAATAATAAATAGTAAAAAATATATAATAACATTAATTTTAGAATGTTTTATTGTAATAAATTATTTATTTTTAACTTAAATTATTTTATTAAATCATTTAAAAATTTTAATATTTGAATAATTATATTTTTTATACAATTATTTACATAAATTAATAACAGATTAATTCCTTCTGCAAATCACATATACATAATGTCTCATTAAAAATATATATTGTTATAAACGTCATATTTTATTTATTTATTTATCTTTTTATTTTAATAATTTAACTTTCTATTTAAAAATAACCACACACGGCTGTTATTTTGTGTATGAACATAACTTTACTTAAAAATATTTGATTTATTTAATACATACAATCATACAAACATTTTATGATTTTTTTAATTTTTAATTTTTAAAATTTTAATAAATATAAAAAAAACCCCAAAAGTTTAAGGAGTGGTTTGATGGTAATTTGAAATTGTAAAAGACACACGGTTAAAATTAATAAGATGATTTTCTTTTTAAATATTTATATAAATGGTAGGCTAAACAAAATTTAATCAAAATAGTTAACCTGATTTTTAATAAAATTTATTTTTATTATCATAAAATATTGTATTTTCAAATTTAACGTTATTGGGTAGTTTCTTAAATTAAGATGATTTCTTAATCTCTAAATGAAATATTGAATAGGAGGAATCAAATACATATAACGTAATTAAAGAAATTTGAATATTCAATAAAAATTTAAAGTAAATATCTTGTTTAAACAGATGATTGATTAAAAAATTATTAATTTTATATGAAACTTAAAAGATATGCTGACATTATAATACAAACACGTGATTATATTAAAAAGAGAGTATATATATAATTTCCCAATGGTACAGAATTAAATAATATATCAATTCAATTAAAAAAATAAAGAACATTTTAAAGTAAATTGAAAATCATAAAAGATCACATTCAGTAAATATTGATATAAATAATAAATAATAATGATGGTTCAACTAAAATAATTAACATGATTGCTAATAAAAATGCATTGATCTTTATAGGAAGAAAATTTTGTTTTATAAATTTTTAAAGGATACTCCTTTTATGTGATTCAATCATTTAACAAATCACTAACATTCTTTTATTTTATTATGTTGGTATTAATCTCCTTTAAGAATATGGTCACGTGTTCTTAAAAAAGTATTATTTTAACTTATTAACAGAAACAATATGCTTATAGAAAAACTTTAGAAGGAAGTCACATTCAGACACAATTGATGTTGAGATTGTGAAGAACAAGATTGAAATTGAACTGCAAATATACAACGATTAGTGTGTTTCTTTATATGAAAACAAAAGAAATTTCACACCATTTAAATAGATTTATGGACAAATTTAGGAATTACAAGTAATGAATACGATTGTTAATTCGGATATATTTAAAGGAAATATCAAATTTATTTATAAGGTGGAGTAATTACTTTTATTAAAGATTATCTAAACAAAAGAATTTTAAAATTCAAAATTCAAAATTTGTAGGAAACTTTAGCTATTTAAATCATATTAATTGGATAAATTCAGTTACCAAAAATAAAAAACAAATATAATCATATAATCATTATAATAAATAAAATTATGATATGGAACCAAACCAAATATGCACTAAGTACTATATAAAGACATGTGTTATCCAGGCCTTGAAAGTTATTGTAAATTTGACATGTGTACTTTGAACCTATGAATAGATTCACAAATTTATTTATAACAATATAATTAAAATATCAATAGTATAAAAATATATTGTCATATTTCATAGCATTTCAATGTCAATTTTTTTGTGCTTAAATTAATTTATCTTGTATTTGATAATCTTTTTTAATAACTTATTTAGTTTTACAAAATAATTAATTTTAAACAAAATTTACAAACCCATATATATTATGTTTATGATCAAATTCCAATGGAGATTAAATTATTTACAACTTGAAATTTGTATAACTAAATTGATAAAATTAACTTATTAATTAATTAATTAATTAATTAATTAATTATTTGTTAGAAAATAAATACTATACTCAGATCTCTAAAACAAAGTTTTGTGTTAAAGTCTTGTGAATGAAAAAAAATGTGATTGGAAGGGGAAACCTTACTAAAGATGGTTAGCCAAAATTTTTGATGAAAATTAGTTATTGATAAAGTTAATAAACCTCATTAAAGAAAGAAAATGAAGGGTCCTTTGAAAGTAATTATCCAACCTTGGCATGGAAGCAAACTATGTTGTGACCCAACAAATTTTTGGAAGAATAGAAGTAAAGAATAGGTTAAGCACTACTCCCTACCTTTGATGGTTGACATAACCCTACAATTTTGTCATAAGCCAACTCTAACGTGGGCTTAATTGCAATTCCATCATTCCCTACCTATGACAAATCACATAATCATGTAGTTTTATCACAACCTAAATCTAACTTTGATGGGTTAGATAACCTTGTAGTTTTATCATAACATAACTCTAATGGGTTACATAATCATGCGATTTTATCATAATCTAACTCTAATGTTGGATTAACCACAATTGCATCAGTCCCTACCTTTGATGAATTATATAACCTTCCAATTTATCACAACCTAACCATAACTTGGATGGGTCACATATCCATGCAATTTTATCACAACCTTACCATAAACTTGATGGATCACATAACCATGAAGTTTTATCACATCCTAACTCTAATAGGGGCTTAACATCAATTATATCATTTTCTATCTTTGATGGATTACATATGTAACATCCTAAATTTTCACTATTAAGACCATACAAATTACTGAAAGTAGCTTTCATTCATTAATTTATAATAATGTACATAAAGCTATATTATTGATACAAAATAGAAGACAATTTAAGATTCACCTCCCGTGTTCTCAGATGAGTCTTCCTCTTTAGAAGATTCTGCCTTAGGAGATAGTTTGACAAGTCTAGTGCTGGTATGGGCAAAGAAAGGGGTTTGATTGGAGTTACTTGGTCGTCTTCTCCTAGGGTGTAAAGAAAGTCGAGGAGGTGATTTAGAGAATCTGGGAGGTACCACTTAAGTTAACATTATTAGAAGGTCTATTTGGCCAGGTGTTGCAGTTGTGAATGGTTTTGCAGGGAAGAAAGTAAAATGTACATAACCTGTATCAGTATCTAACAAGTACAATGGGTCTCTAGTCTAACAACCATAGAGCGGGGTGGTGGACAGGTGGAATAAGGGACGATATTCTTCAAACATCTTTTTTCTGAAAATATTAGTTTGTAGGAGTGAGTCACCAAATCTTCATCAAACACCTTTATTTGGTGTACCTGTAAAACAATTATTCTCAACTCACCGAAACGAGTCTTAGTAATTTACTACTAACGCATTGGGATCCCTCGCTGCCTCCTACTACTAACTCTTGAGGACTTATGTGAAACATAATATTAAATTCATAATGTGCAATTTATTGGGTGACGATCAGGAGTACATATCTCAAGATGGTACTAGGCTCAAATACTCTCCAGTGACATTGGCAATGCTATGCTTTGATGGGGTTACCAAGCAGACTTTGTGTGACTTCTTAACTTAGATAGTCTACAAACTTGATACTTATACACCCCAAGGATTTCCACAGCCTGCATACATTCCTAAGGTACCTTTTGTAGTCAAGCCATTGCATTCCTCTATCCTTTAGTCTCATACGTATTATATTTTAACTATTTCACCTCTGCTTCCTTCGATAAAGTCTCATGGTATAAGATCCTAATATCCAAAAAAATGGAAAATTCTCGCTCTAAAGTAAACATTCAATACCTATTGACCAATTCATTCATCGTTATAGGTTCTTTTCCAATCAATTTTATACTACGGGAGATCTCTAGGTCAATGAGACTTATCGACATTCTTATCTGTCATTTACTTATTACCTTAGGATACAAATTCTTTTTCATGGTAGAGTTTAAGTATATCTAATAGGATAACAGGTTAACAAATGCATTCAAGTTTGTTTAAGAACCTCATATTTCTTTAAGTTGTTTTATAAGGGCATTTGGTGACTTTATAAGAGAAAGTAGTTTTAGTCATCCTATTTTTATAAGAGAAAATTTCCCCTAATCTTAAATGAATATTGCATTCTTTTATTTTCAAAAAGGTTTATTTTATTTTTACAAATTTTCGTAACTTTATTGACTAAGGGCATTTTGGTTATTTTCACTAAAAGTTTAAATTTTTAATCAATAGTGTCATTTTTCAAACTTTCCTAGACTTGGAGAACCTAGTATTATCAATGTAAGGTTTCTTAACTGAGTTTTCTTGATTTTATAAAAATACTCACATTTCTCAGAGGAAGGATATTTTGGTTATTTTTCATAAATCTTTTGATTTTATGGGTATTTCTCCATAAATCTGTTTTTTTTAATTGAGTATGATTTTGATCAAATAATTCCTAAAAGGTTCCTGATTACACTATTGTTATATTAGGTGAATAACATACAAAAATTTGAATTTTTAAGCCTAAGGGTATTTTAGTCATTTATGTAAAACTATCAAATTTCTAAAATTATGCTACACAATTATATATATCAAGGCTTGTTTAGAACATAAGGTAGAAGTTTCCTACTTAATTCTTTTCTATCCTAGCTTAAAGAGAAAAATAAAAAAGTTGGCGTAGGGGTAAAATGGTCATTTTTTGTCCTAAGGACAAAATGGTCATTTTACCATTTCTTCTTAACAGAGTTTCATTGGCTCAAATATGCTTTTCAAATTTTTCCTGGTTTCTTCCTTACTCCTTTCATGTTTTTCTCCATCAATTAGCATTGGGTACCAAATTTTGAAATTTAATTTTTGAAAGATTAAGAACGAATACTAAAGCTCGTTCAAGGTTTTGACTTTGATTTTCTCTACAATTTCTAGAGAATTCCTCAAGCAGAATGATTCAACATGAAATAATATAGCTATTATTGACTAAAATTGAATCATTGATGGCTTGGGCAACGAAAATTAAACTTTCAAATTCAAGTTTTTGTATTTCAATTTGATTTTTGAGTATTCCTTGGTTTTAGGATGTTAAATCCTCCAAAAATCAAATTCATCTATCCTAGAATGATTCTATTAATCGAAATTGAAGAAAAAATGACTCCTCCTACCTCAATTTAGAATTTTCTGACGAGGCTTTGCAATTTTCAACGAATGGTTCAGCGAATGTTTTGAATTCGTGATTCTTTGCAAATTTCTTCAAATTTCTTTAATTGAATTGTTACTAGAGGTATTACAAAGCTTTTAGGATTGAAATGGGGTGTTTTGGTTGAGTGAAAGGTGAGAAATGAAGAGAAGAAATCTTTTGTGATGTGTGTTTTAGAGCTTGACCTCTAAGGCCTTATATAGCTTTTCCTACCGTTATTTATGGCTTATTTTATTCCTTTAGGCTAGGGGTAGCTTCGCTGAGTCACAGGCTAGAGTAGGCTAGCTGGGCGACGTTTTGTAGAGTTTTTGAAGCTTGGAGAATTGCTTCAATGGCAGTTCGAGGATGAAGGAGAGAATAAAGAAGGGATATAGGATTAAATAAATCCTTCAGTGTCAGTGATGGGCCTAGCGGTCTCAATGGCAACTCTCCTCTCCTAACTCTCTTAATGTGCCTATGGAGGTGGGTTTGAACCCAACCAACCCCCTTTTAGTTCTTCTGCCTTTTATTTTTATGTTTTACTGATTTGGTTATATATTAATTGAAGCGTTGGTATGCTACCCTTGAGGGGTAGCTCAGTTGGTTACAAAACGTGTTCTTCCTCTCCCTGCGCTTCTAGGATTGAGCCTTCCCCACTATTTTTCCAATTTCCTTTTCTTTTCCCTTTTCTTTTTATCATTTGCTCATCTTATTTTTAACTTTATTATTTTTGCTTCTAAAAATTTCTATAATTTATTCAATAACTTTCTCTATCTATTTCTATTTTTTTTCCTTTGTTTACAAAAATTAAATAAATTTTATAAAATTTTTTATTTTAGTTTTATTCTTTTTAATTAATTATAAATTTTTTTTTTCTTATCCTAAATTCCTAGTTTACTATTTTTGAATCCATTTTTCTTAATTTCTCTTTTGAAATATTGTAGGAATCATATTTGATCTATCACTAGGAATTTTATCTAATTATTTTTCGTTAAATATCATTAAAGTTTTGTTTTTAATTTTCAAAATTCTTATCCTTGTTTAGAATAAATTCAAGATTTTTGATTTGGCTTAAGAAATTAGTTTGTAGGTCTAAATCTATATCTAAATAAATTGTCACTATCTAGAAATTCTAATAAATAATATTTATATTAAAAATTAAAAGTAGGATGTTACAACATAACTACGTAGTTTTATCACAACCTAACCATAACTTTGATGGGTCATATAACCATGTAATTTCACAGCTTAACTCCAATGTGGGCTTAACTACAATTGCATCACTCCTTACCTTTGATGTGTTACATAACCTTGTAATTTTATCACAACCCAAATTTAACTTTGAAGTAGTGTTTTAAAAACTAAATTAGTATTCGACTTAGTTGAGCTAATAGGTTGATGGGTTATTGGTCAAATAGATGAGTCAGTAATTAAACTACATAAACTGATATATAAATAATATAATATTTAAATGTATTTTTATATATTATTTATATTACATAGTTACTAAATGAACTTGGTGGTGTAGTGGTAAGTTACTTTGCTTATTACAATCCAAACCTTGGTTTGATCCCTTGTGTGTGAAATATTTTTATATTTTTAGCTTTAAACATTCTAGAACATACTATATGATATGTATATATTTTTGGCATATGGTAAATAGGTAATGCTAGTAACTCAATAGTAAGACACATGTATACACAAAAAGTTTTTGGGTTTGATCCATATAGAAGGAATTTTTTGTATTTTCATTAATTAAACAAGTTGTGACAAGATTTTGACTTGTATGATAAAACAAGACATTGAAAAGCTTTCAATTAGCCTTGGATAATGCGTGTCTAGTTGCCTAATTTAAGTACCTTGGATTATGTAGGACTAAAAAACATGTGAATTGGTTGAGTCATTTAAATCAATGGGTCATTGGTTGATTTGAAAAATTAATTGGTTATTATTAGGTCATGTTGGGTTAAAGACATGTCCTATCTAATAACATGCTTGGATCGAGCAAACCATTGGTTTCCAATTTGATCAGTTAGTTTGCGTCGATTTCTAAAATTATGCTTTGAAAAGGTCACATAACCTTGTAGTTTTATCATAATTTAAATCTAATGTGGACTTAATGGCAAAATTCCCTACCATTGATTGATCACAAAACCTTGTAATTTTATTACAACCTAACTACAAATGTGGAACACATTCCACCAAGTAAGTCTATTACCTCCATGAATATTGTTATCATCCCTTACGAGTGTAATTTCTATGCATTGGCATTGGTACACTATTAATTAATAAAAACGTATGATAAATATAACTTTTGAGATAATCATTATAAAAGCCTACAAATTCATAATTCATATTAATTTGTGATTGAATGTTATTGTAAAATGTTAGTATATAAATTATTTTGTCATAAACTTTGGCACATTTTTTATAGTATTATTATAGGATTAAATTGATTGAGACACACAATTTCATAGGTTTCACGATGCATTTAATGACTCTCATACATAGTTATTGCAAGTATTAATGAATTTCAGTTAATACTTAATATATAAAAGTATATTAGGTATGTTAAGTAGAATGTTAGCTTTTTTCTTCATTAATAATAATCAAATGAAATAAGTAAGTTACCTTTTTGTTTTCTAATCTTATTATATGATATTTGTCTCTAATAATTTATTTTAAAAAAATTTCATCAAATGTCCCTTTATTTTACAATCCCCTACAACATTGCTTAGCAAATCCAAGAAAGTTTGGTGCAAAAAAAAATGCAACATCCTATTTGTTCAAGTTCTTATGATGCATTTTACGATGGTGGGTTGTCTCTCCAAACAAGTATGCAAGGTGGTGCACTTGATGTATCTGCTCATGAAAATGACAATTGGATTATTGGTCCTTTAAGCATGTTTTCTAATCAAAGTACAAACATGAGTTTCACATAATGAACTAATGGGGGATGATTGAATCAAGGCTTGAATATTTTGATTTTGTCCCCTTAAATGGGGGAATTACCCTTCCCTTTGAATTTGGCCCTTTAATAGGAGGCAAGGGAGAATCTAGTGAACCAACTAATTAATGAAAGATGTTATGTAGTTATTTATTATAAAATTATAGCTTAAGAAATCTTTTTTGTTTTTAGTCTAAATAAGTTAAGAAAGTTTGACTTGTTAAAACTAAAAACGTGGATAAACATCAGACTCCTAAAAAAAATTATGATTTTGATGATTACAAAAATAATATAATTTAAATTAATTAACAATTTGTTAAGTTATAATGACAAAAATACGTCTAAAAGTATAGATAAATGTTGTATTTATTAAACTTAAACGTATTAGATTAAATTAAAAAGACAAACATCCAACATACTAAAATGCTAGATATGTATAATGGGCTTTTATTAAACAAGCATTCAATAATTTTGAAAAGGATGATACGTCGAAAGACGTATGTTTTCAAAATATGTTCCATCTACTCCATACATCCAAACTTGTCTCTAGATAAATAAACAACATTAGACTGCTTTCTACTTACACATTAATTATGTCTAATTCTTTCTTACACATTTTCATATGTCTAGAATAACTGTTATTACAATTCATATTAGATTCTATCCTTTTTGATGTTCTAACATTTGAAATTTGAATAAGCATTTAATAAAAAAATAAAAGGTATATGGAGATAAGTATACTTCTAGATTAGATGGACTATTGAACCTTGAAGTCTTTAAAAGATAAAAATATTAAAGTAAGAAAATTTAGAAGAGTAATTGAATTGCCACAAGTTTAGAAAGTGAAAAAGAATAGACAAAATACAAAGATATTCTCTCTCCTTTGACAAAAACTGAACATTTATAGCATCAAGATGTAAACAAAAGTCAAGTATTTAATGCATGTCAAAATGAAAAGAAAAAGAAAAAATGTTGTCTTACGAAATATACTTCACTAATCAAACCTATAAATACCAATGTGCATGAAGATTAAAAGAGATTAGAGACTCTGAATTGAAAAACAAACTATTACTTCTTAAGCTCTTATACATCCAAATTTTGTGTATACATCTCATTTTGAGATTGTTTTGTTCTCATATGTTTATATCCTTTGCTATGCTAAATTATTGTAATTTATGCTAAACTTTTGTATCCTCACTTTATGAGTTAATTTTATTTGTAAAAATTTTGTGAAAACCAAGAGTAGCTTAGTGAAAAAGAATACTTGAGATACTTAATCAGATAATTAAGTTGTGTAAAATGACAATAAAAAATACTTAAATTGATTGAGCCATAAGTGATTTTTAAAAAAACCTTGTTTTTAGTCAAGAGTGACAAATTTAGTACTTGTTTATAATGAATTTTTGGTTAGTGAAACCATTCTAAGGTTGAAGAAGAATTGGATGTAATTTAAGAGTTAGAATGAACCAATATAAAATAAATATTTTTTTTGTTGCTCTTTCTTCACTTTTACACGTCCATATCTTGTGAACTGTTTTTCATCTTTTTTAAACGTCTTTTAAAAAAAGGTTGTGAAAATTTTTATAAAATAACATACGCTATTCAATCCCTTTCTAGTGTGTTTTATTAACCCTCCATGACTTTATTTAAATTATTGCTCTAAGAAAAAAAAAATAGAATTAAGTAGTATGAAATAGAATGAAATAATTATTTGTAATTTTTTTGTTGAATGAAGTATAGTTCTTATTCCATTGTTTGAAAAGAGATGAAAATTAAAAAGAAATAAGATGATTTTATTTCATTTCATCCCATGCTCTCCAAGTTGGAATGAGAAGAGAGGAAAAAGAAAATATAAGCCAAAATGAAATAAAATATATTTCATTAAATTGTATTCTATTATATTATTTTAAAATAATTCAAGCAATGTTAAATAATTCCATTCATTTATTTCTATTAATCGTTAAGAACAATTTAAAATAATAATATTAACTATAGAATCTTGCTTAAATTTTATTATTCATTTTAATTTAAGTTTAATGGCATGAATTCTTATCCTTACATATGTGCATTTGAGCTCTCCCAGGCTTAAGTCTTCCTAGCATTTTCTGATTAAAAGTGTGGACTAATTTTATTGCATGTAAGTTCATCTCATTGGATGAGATGAGACACTAACTAATGAGATATGAAATATTTTTCTTCTTGAAACGACCAAGTCCATGTCAATGTTCAACATAAAATAGGAAGAAAGACCAACGAACCAAGGCAAAATTAAGGAAATAGATATGAGCTACACCCAACAAGGGTAGAAGCATTGTCCTTCAGGTAAGATCATGCATTGTTCTTCAAGAGGAGGGGGGAGATAACATCGTTTAAACAGTGGTCAAGAACCAAAATAATATTATGCTAATGCAATCATGTACTAATCAAAATTTTCATTCCCAATGCTATATTGTTAGTTGCCACTTGAGGATCCTTGATCATTCTCCAACTCTACAGAAACCTTCCTTGACAAAACTCATTTGATCTTGGTTTACAATCTCTAAGGCGGTTCTCTGCCACACTATGTATGATTTAACTATTCCCATACACCAAACATGAGCAAAATTTGTTTTCATGGCACAAACAAAACCAAAATAACCACAATAACAACAGCAATGGGTTTTAAACTGTCAATGAAAAATGACTCAACATTTATGATGAAAAATAAAAATATCAAGAATAATAGGGGCACTAGACTTTGGTTGCTACATTTCTCAGTGTCTAGGATTTAAGCTGCAAAACTTCATCCAAACAGTTGCTCAATGATCTCGGAGAGGGCTGAGTACGATCCAAAACAACTTGACACAGCACCTACTATAATAATTGTAACACAAAGTGCTACCTGTAGGAAAAAAGGGAGAAAAAGTTGAGTTAGATTGGAGGTAATCATAAATATAAGAAGTGCTTGAAATGATTTGGTCCTGTGACAAAAATATTTCATGGTCTAGCATTATTGCTACATAATCCAAGTGCATCCTGATTTTAAAGTTCAACACATGTTACAATTTAAATTTCCTTTTTCTGTTATTCATTTTCCAATTAAGTTGCACTGAATCAACATGGTATGTTTACGAAGCCTTGAGTAGTTCACTTGTATCTGATGAGACAATATTATGTTTCCATATTCAATAATATAATGTATAAAGTCCCCATTTTGCTTTAGCTATTTTATCAGTGGTGGAAAAGATTTGACTTTCATTTGGACACACTACATGTCTATATTGTAACATTACAATGTTTTGTTGTGTATTATAGCCATTTTTCTGTTGAAAGCTAGTTTCATGAAATAACAAAATGTGATTAAATTTCTGAGTTTCATTTAGTATTATTGTGAAGAGGTAATCATCATACCTGAAAGCGCGAGGTTCTGCCACCTCTTATGCTTAGGAAACAAGCAGCAGGAAGAATCAAAGACTGCATTCAAGGTGGAATATATTTAAATGAAAATTGTGGCTACTTCCTTTAGGAGAAAAAGAATGAACTAAAGAGCACTTACAACAAACATAGTGAGTAAAGATCCTGTCAAAGACATCACCAAACCTGCAACAAAAGTATATGCAATTCATAGTAAAACATAATCCAACTATGCAATGGTAAAATGATTTGGCAAAGCTATTAGGTTTATGAAATTTGTAACTGGGGAGTAAGACCATAGAGAAAGGTGAGAGGATCAGTGAATGAGGGATACGAACCTTGGTTCAATAAAATTACTTCAAATTAATTCTTACAATATTTCACTCTTATCAGTTTGATGATTTATGCACTAGCACTTGAGTCAATTGACAAAATGTTGAGACACTTCTCTTAGCACTAAAACTGATAAAAAAATATAAGGAAAGGACGAAGAATAACTTACCGAAAAAGGGAACTGAAAGACCAACAAGTAGTGTAGAAACTACTAGAGCTGTTCTGATGAGCTTGGAGTATATGAAAAAGTTTGGATTGTTTGCTGGTATCAACTCTTCTAGACACAATGCTACTGGAGATAGACTCAATGCATATGTGGTGCTAATTAAGAAAAACATTTATCTTTGTCTTCATAATGTAGGTACAAATAGATTGAAATAAGTTAATTCTGTCTTAACTCTTTCTCATGATTAAAAGGGTATTGTTAGATGTGCATATGAGTTGAATGTTCTAATTTACATGATTAAAAATTTTAGCATGTTGGAGAGGAGACATTACAATAACAGAGGAAAAAAAATCGAGGTCAAAAGTTTATTAAAATTACAACGAAATTTCATAAAGGAATGCAGGTCAAGCAAATTAATGTTCCTTTCCTTTTTAAATATGTAATGATCACTTTGTGGTTCTCTCATTGACTCTAATCACTCTATTCATATAAAAGCAAAATTCCATCCCATTAAATTATTTGTAAATGAAAAGGAACACAATGCTAGGCTTTTATATGTTCGTAAACTTTTGAAAAATAAAAGTCAGAAATCATGTTAATGAGGATCATTCTTAATTTTGTAGCATTCTTTACTCACCTGATGCAAAGTTGAAGGATTTGGCTAGTACAAATCAAACTAGTTTGCTGGCTCTTAGAAATATTTTTATTTTTATTTATGACACATATTATCATTTTTGTTTCTCTTATATTTCGCTGGCGTTAAGAACTTATATTAGTTCTGGAGCGCATTATTTATGTATGCAAGCACAAACGAATTTATTTATATGGCGCATATAAAGGATATTTGGTAAATGGATTAACCACCTGCAAAATAAAACCACACGATAATCAAATTAGCAATTTAAAATAATCAGAAGCTGAAAAGTATTTAAAATCTGATTAATAGTAGAAACTTTTTTGAATAGCTTCTCATGAGATCACCTGGTTGTTTTCAAAAGAATTTTATGATTGTAAACTTACACAAATTATATTTTGTTTTTTTAAAATCTCTAAAAAATAATCATTAATCACTTTTTTTTTAATGTTGAACTAATTGGAATCTTCAATATTGTTGAATGTATAATTTACTTAATTGCCTGACCCAGTTATGCCAAGGATCAATTATTCATAAATAAAGCATGGAAGAATATCACTATGTCTTAGTTCATAAATAAAATGTCTACATTGACATAATCTAGAATGAGCATACCGTAGTCCACACAGCTATCTTGGCAGCCACTAAGTGTTGGGGCATGTTAAGAGTATATTGAGAGAGTGTTGCTTCTCCAAATGCTGTGTAACCCATAATAGCTACTGCACAATACATAGCTGTACAAATAGCAAAACTGCATAGAAAAAGAATTACACAATAGGTTAGATAAATGTTGAGATAGAAATTCTACAGAAATTAAAATTCCTTTTCTTTTTCCTTAGGGGGTTTAGAGGGGTTGCGTTAAAGGTTAGGGGGAGTTACAAAATTCAAAGTAGACCTATTAGTGTTCAAGAGTGGTCCCGTCTCACTAATCCAGGATGGCATGAAATTAATTTTAATGAATATAGATTTTAAAAACTTCTCCCAACATGTTCTAAAAATGAGTTTAGATCATATTGTCTTAAACAAATTCGGCATATCATTCTTTTGAAATTTTTATTTTTTAATAATTGTATGATGATAATAATAATAATAATAAGATTTCTTAACTTAATTTATTTTAAACATAACACGGTAGAATATTTATATCGATGTTATTTAAATATATGTTATGAAATATACTTTGATTTTAATTTCATATTTCTTTAATTCTATAATTTAACTATAAAGTGAAAATATATTCTATTTGAATAAACTTTTCAGTCGTAAAATGAATTAATTTTCTTCCAAAAATTAAAATAAGCTTTTGAGGGAAATTAAATGAGAAAAGTTATATAAAAAATTAAATGCATAATAGGAACGATACATAGAATATTAGCATTAAGATCATTGCGCAAATATAACACACATAAATTGAAAAATGGTCCAAATTTTAAAAGTTTTGCATTCCAACTTTATATAAAAAAAAAAACAAGAGACATTTAATTCATTTTACTTTATTGTTTTATTTTTCTATAAATTCTTATTGAGATACTTATCTAAACAATATCTTAATATATTATGTCATTACATTTATGAACCCAATTTTGTCTCAGACATTTTGAGATTTTTATTAGATTACATTAAACAAATGACTTTATTAAAACTTCAAGTTTTGATAGAGATTAAAAAAAACTTGTCCTAACTGATCATATTAGGATGCTTAGCCATAAATAATGTTGTTGTATGATAAAAAACAATTATGATATCAATTCAGTAAAGTCATTAATGCCAAAATAACCAAAATGCCATTACTAGGAAAAATTGAAAAAGAAAGTGACACCTAACAGTATTTAGACACTTTATTGTCAATAGTAATATAAAAATCAGTTAGCCACCATTTTAACTTTTTTTTTTCTTTGTATTACATTTACTTTTTCTTCACTTTATTATGTGTATAAATAGATAGATGTGGATGACTTGTTGACAAAAAATTGTTAACAAAAACTTTGATTTTTTGTAAACATGACGAACCAGACTAGTTACAAACACTTCACTTATCAAAACTAAGATCATTATACATCATAGTTTATTTTACACGTAAAGAGATTCAATCCTAACAACTAGATTATATGCTTGGTTAACCTAAACCCTTAGTTCGACCTTGAACTTATTCTTAATTTTAATATATATATATAAAATATCTAGTGACAAAATAATTTTTATATGCAAGTAGAAGATCATATATGGATAGTCTTACTAGTATAAATGTAGTATTTTACATAAGATTTTAATAGAGGTGTTAACATTTATGTGAATATTTTGAACTGATGTAAAAAATCTTTTACATTGATTAAATTTTTAATTGATAAATTTTTTTTACATCAGTTAAAAGAATTTATTTATTTTTAAAGAAATTCCTTGATTCTAACATCATCCCAATATGCTAGACAAATGCCAAATCATCATTCCATCAAGAAAACCCTGAACCCCGATATGGTAGGTTTGAGAAAAAGTAAACATGAATATTCACATAATTTTGAGAAGTATTACATCAATTCTAAATAGAATTAATGTAGGGAAAAAATTATGTTGAGTCTTATAGAACAAATTTAAAAAATCTTGATATTTTAAACTATCAGAGTCTACATTAAACCTACTACTGATTTAAAAGGTTTATTTTAATATAAAAAGTTTTTATTATACTAAGTATCAAGATTTAATGTCATATAACTATTTAAAAAACTTATATTGATTTTTTTAAAATCGTATAACTTGTATATTTTAATTTTAAATATTTATGATAAGATGTAATAGTTAATATTTGTTTTTCTTGATCTCACATTATAAAAAAAAAAAATCCATACTAAGATTGTCATGACTAATCTAAAAGGTTTTGATTTGCTTACCATACTAAGAGCACTGCAGGGAATTGATTCCTATTTGCCATGGCAGTATAGAGGTTTGGGAACACAGCATGCCCTGCATAGCAGTAACCATAGAGACCTATTGCAACAGGAAAAGTTGAAAAATTGAATGTTGTGGTTGTTCCTTGGGTATGAATGTCAGCCTTGTCTACCAAGCAAACCCAGAACAAGCATAGAACCACTAGAATCGTTGCAATAACTCCGCAAGCTACAACAACAATGTTAACAAGATTTTAAAGATATTACATGGAAAAAGGTTGATATATAATGGGACTAATGTAAAACTCACTATTTAAACAAACTAAATAATATTTTTTTTTGTCCACTCAAATAAAATAAAATAAAAGCTTATTGAAAAATTTACAAACATCTAATAAAGAGATCATTTGGTAAAAATTTTTTTACAAGAGATTTATTAAAAATTAAAATAAAAAATTAAGAATTTTAGGGATCAAAATCCTAACTAAGCAGTTAGAATATTATTCAACTATATTAGGATAAGATAGGAGTCTGGTGAATAATAATTTGATTGTGTACCAATTAATTAAATAATAGGACTGAAAAGGGCTGGGATCAATTGTGGGATCTAGGCCCAAACGAGCCTATGATATGCAAAGGAATTGTTATTCTCACTACTTTCTTCTATTCTCAGCTCCCTTTTTTTTTATTAATTAAAATTCATATTTTACCCCTTCCATTCACTTCTTCCTTCTCTTCTCACCCCCTATTTCAGATTATTCCCCTCCCAGATGCAGGAAAAAAGTAAATTAATTCTTATTGACTTTTCTTGAAAATATATCTGTATTTATTCTTTAACCTAAAAAAATATCAGCATGCTTAATACAAATCACTGAAACGATTCACAAATTACTTTGATTTCATGTTCTCAAGTCTTCCTCAGTTTTCTATCTTAAATTTTAAGCATGATTCATGTCATTATCTGATAAAATATGACCTAAAAATGCTAATGGGACTTCTCAAATCTAATGTAGAAGTAACCAAGGTGTAGCTTTTTTGTTTATTTGTTAAATATTTTTTTAACAAATATTTTAATCCCTACTACGCAGTAAACATGTAATTTTTATATACAATCATTTAATTATATAAATTATAATTACTTTATTACATTCTTTCAATGATTCAAAATAAAAATATAGAAAAATAATAGTTAGCTTGATTTAAGTTTGAGGATAATAGGATAATTATAATAATAATATTTTAAGGATAATAGAATTTTTTAGAACTTAAAATAAAACAGAATTCAATTCAAATTAAAATAAAAAATAAAATAATAATAATAATAATAAAATTAACATAATTAAATTTAAATTTAAATTAAAAATAATAACATACTTATAATGATAGTAATTTAAATTTTGTATAAGATTAAAAAATCTTATCTTATCAATACGATTTTCATAAGTTTTGTGATAAAGGTGTAGTCCTCTAAAGAACGGAAGATGGAAGGTCTTCTTACCAGAAGAAGAAAGAGAAGGCTTGAAAAGAAGATTGGATTCTTGATGAACTCATCTTAGTCTTTATACACATGTAGCATATGATTTCTTTTATTTGGGCTCAATTTAGTATGACTTTTTATTTGGTTTATATTTTACTTAGACTTGTATTTGGACCATTTAGAATATGATTCCTATTTGACCATTCTCGATCTAGAGGTTGAGTTCTTTATTTGGTGGGCTTCTAAGCTCATTCTATGGACTTTCTAAAGCCCAATCTGAGGTGTTCCTAGAGTTGCTTGTGTGAGAGCTTAGCTACCTTAGTTTTTAGGAACTATTATATAAGGTGTAAAAGTCAACATTAAGTAATAATTGATAGATGAATGAAAATGGCGTTTTCTCAACTTTTGAGAGCTTTAGATATTCTTTCTAAAGAGTCTAGCGAGAGTGTCACATTTACTTATCAAAATTTGTTAACTTTGTGGCGGATTCTAAGTTTTTATCATATTCTTAGGAGTAGATGACAAATTCATCTTCTCTAATCATCCATTGCTTGTTCTTAAAGCTTGAATTGGAAAGAAAGATAAAGATCCATAGGATAATCTTAACATTTTGTGTGGAGATCCATAACAAAAGAAAAATACAAGGAAAGAAGAAAAGAAAAGAAAAAAAATACAAAAGTGAATTCATTGAGAAAATGAAAATTTCACAATATTCAAATTTTTAATATAAAAATAAATAATGAAAATAAAATTTGAATCTAACATCATGCAAAATATTTGTCCCAACCATTAACTGATTTTTTTTATTTGTAAAAATTGAAAATATATTTCAAAAGATTTATAAATTATAATAATTTATACATCTTATTTAATCAATTGAGTCATATCTCTTTCATGTATGAATCTTACTATATTTATATTTACTTGCAAAAGAAAAAAAAAAAAGATAGGGAAAAATCTTCTACCTGAGACGTAACTGAGAATGCGTAGGTCACGGAGCCAAACAGTAGGAAGAAGAGCCACTGCGGTTAATATTGCAAACAAAATGTGTGCATTCAGTTCAATTCCGCCCAAACTAATGTGTGCATCTGGAAATAATGTAGATAAGTTGTCACTCTCCACAATTATGTACTCAATGCAACAAGCCTGCATACAAATATTTAATGGGTCAAGTGATTGTTATAAAATTTTTAAATGGAGAAGTGAGAAAAAAAAAATGAAGGAAAATAAAAAGAAATGAAAGGTTTAAAATTACAAGGAAAAGTAAATAAGAAGGTATCATTTAAGATATAAAACTGAGATCTAAAATATGACCCTCCTAAAAAAGCTAATGAGACTTCTCAACTATCATATATTTCATGATTTAAAATTGAATAAAAAATAATTGTAAAAGAAATCAGTGTTTCCCCCTTAAATACAACAGTCTATTGTAAAACTGACCTAATCAATTATGTGACTAATTCATTAATTATTTCATCAATCTATAATCTACTATTAAAATGATTATACCACATGCAATCATGCAATCACGCACTCACAAAAAAGACAATTTCCCCCGTTATACTCATACATCATTTCCCTTTTAAATTATATATATATATATATATAATTTAGATGCAAGCTATGACATGTCATATGACTGATTGAAAGCAGAAGTATTGGAAAGGCATGTTATTTGTCTTTGTAAATGCAAACTTACACCCCTTTTTTTTTTTTTTATGTGTTGGGTGGAAAGAAGAAAAAAAAGTAAAAAAATAGAAAAAGTAAATATAAATGTAACAAATAATGTAATAAAATAGAAAAAATAAAAAAATAAAAAATAAAATTATAATTTTATTCTTTTTATTTTTTTTATAAATTTTGATATTGATCTTTTATTTTATTTTAATAATTTTATTTTTCTTTTTATTAAAAATTGGTGATTTTAGTCTTATCATCAATTTTTTTATTGTGACTATTAATGACATTAACATTAATTTATTATAAAATAAAAAATAAAAAATGTTAAATTTTAAGATTAGAAGAGTTAAAATTATTAAAAATAAAATAAAAATTTATGAAAAACAGGAGATTGAAATTGTAATATAGTCAAAATAAATCAAGACAAAATTTAAATAGAAGAGAAAATATATGTATATATTTTTTTTAAAATTATCTTTAGAAAATAAATTTTACATTTTTGTAAGGATTATATTTTCACAAATATTATATTTAGGAATGCTATTCTCATATACATGTTTAGTAATTTTAAAAGAATTATTTATTTACAAAATTTAAAAAACAAAAGTAAAAAAAAAGGTAAAATATTATAGTAAAAATAAATGATTATTATAAACAATAACCATCATTTTTATTAAAATATTAGATACTCATCTCATGAAAATAATACTCAACCCATAAAAATAAAAATTGCTTAAAACATGGTAGTTTAGCATTTTGTAAAATAAAACATTTATAAAAATATATTTTTATAATCATCTAACAAATATAAAAATATTTATTGTCTACCTTATTTCTGAAAATGAAAGTGCATGACATGAAATAAACATCCCTTATATATTCCATATTCTCTTATATATTTCATATTCTCTTGCTGACAAAGAGCAATAAGTGAAACTTCAAAGAGGGAAGGTAGATATGTACTTACATATAATTCCATGTATAATATTATCTGCATCCACAAGAACACAGTTATTAAAAACAATGCCAAGATATTAGAGACTAATGCTTTTAAATTAACCACTGAGAAAAAATAAAATAAAACATAGTGGAACAAAATTGAGGATTTTCAGTAAGACTTACAGAAATGACAATACGTCCAGTAGTACCAAAAGCTGCTTGGCCAATGTCAGGGTATGTCTCAAGCCCAGGTGAACTATCCAAGCAGTAACGCAAGAGCAACCCAGTATAATAGGAGAAAACTGCATACAATAACAATACAGAAAGACCAGCCCATCCTCCTTCTTTAAGGGCATAAGGGGTTGAAAGGATTCCTATACCACAAAGGGCATTTATTCCTGCAAAAACCCAAAACAATAATAATTAATAAATCACAAACACATGCTAGCCAAAAATATCAAGATTGCAATCATGGTTTTAAATTGCACTTGCAATTATTATAGCAGCCACATTATCAAGGTTTTTGACATTACAACTGTGTTTGTTCACAAATTTTTACAATACGAAGGCTTTGTGAAATCTCAATTAATTAGGTAACTGAAATTTAAAACAATGGTGACAATAACCAATAGGGAATTTTCAATTACTCAAAGAAATTTGAACAAAATCTATATTAGTAATCAACATTCAGATATACATTGACTCCAAGGTTTTAAAAAATAATTTGCCACTGCAATTTCGATCACAACATTAAAATTTTTGAAATCTTTGTGACTGCAACATAACCATACTTATGGTAGCATCGACTACATTTATTTATAATATAAAAAATTGCAACAAAATTGTAATCACAACCACAATTTAAAACGTTCTGTTACTCATAATCGAACTTGTGTCCTCCTTGTGAGAGGCGGGATTAATTCACCTCAAATAACCATCTCATTGTCACATATATATTTGACTGGTTCTTGTGAAGAAGATAAATGGCTACAATAACTCAGAAAACATAAATCTGATATGTAAAGTAGTACATTATGATTTCTGTCTCTATGATTTAGTTGCATTTAAGCTAAATAATAATCTACTAACAAATATAAACGAGTAGTTAAAACAGAACAAATAGAGGCTTATGGTTACCTAAGTGTTTGTATGTGCAATAATGTTCTATTAATGAGGTAATGAATTCATGGACGGATGCTAATATGGCCACTTCAGTCAGTGGGAAGAATGATATTTGGTGTTTTGGCAGTTGGACTACCATCACAAGTTGCAAGAAACAGATATGTTCCATGATTATAATCATATGACCATTCTTCATTGGAATATTAAACAGTGGTGTGTATTATTTCAAGTAACTGGGGACAACAATGTTTTTTTTTTTCAACTAAAATAAAGTCATACTACATAGAAATAAAGATAGCTAGCATGAGGAACCACTGCTAGTTAAGAATTATGCCTTTCAAATACAAAAATCTATACACGTTTCAATTTTTTTAAAAATAAATCAAGTATGTTGTATTGCTTCCCATGTTTATGATATATATTAAAAATGTTAGTAATACATTTTTTTTTGTCTACTTTTAATTTTTTTTTTTTAAATTCCTGTGAGTATTATTTCATATTTGGTGATTTTGATTTTTAAATTAGTGAAATTCACGTAGCTTTTAATCAATTAAAAATAATGTATTTGAAAGACTATTAGAGAATATATTGTTAGTATTTCTTATTTAATATAGCTTCACTGTTAATTTCTTTTGTTTGGTTTTATTTTATTTTATATTTTCTATACAAGAACCACAGATCAGTACTTACCATTAAGTATAGCTTGTCCAAAAGTGCATTGGCCAGGTATGTGAACTTCATGAGAAATCTTGGAAGCATCTTTCCTAATGGAAGACTTTCTAGAAAGTTGGGGAGGTAGCAAGGTATGTCTTGGTTGCTCCTCTTCTGTGGGTTGCAAGAGTGGTTTTTTCTCTGGTGGTAATATTTCAATAGTGTGTCTCCTTGTCAAAGATTGAGAAAGAAAAGAACTACTTAATCTTGACAGTGATGTGGTGCCAAGAAACCCAATATTTGGTGATGGTACACTACCATATAGATCAATGGATTGCCTGAAACATTAGTAATTACCAAAAAATAAGTACTTAAGTTGATGCATTTCAGATCCATTTCTCCCCCTCCTTTGGTAATAAGCAAAATGCCAAAATGAGAGATGAAGTAACAGAAATTCAACCAGCAAGGGTGATGAACTAAAAGGCAGATTCTGTTTTCACTTTTCATAATTTCAAACAGTAAAATAATTAATAAAAAACTGATTTATTAAAAAAACTTTGAAGTTTTGTCTCCCATTACCCCAGAAGAGCTTTGGGAACAGTAGTTATAGTTTAAGGGTGAAAATTGAAGGCACCTATTTCTAAAAGACATTAAGTTTAAGGTGTGTCTGCACTTCTCCCAAAATTCAACGAGGATAATGATATATGGCTATTCTCATAGTGTATAGTCTAATAGGCATCTTCATTTCTCTCCATGACTTTTTTCTTATCACGTTATATTATCTATCACATATACATATTTGTCTCTTCTATATTTGAGTGTAGTTTAGCACCTGAGTGTCCATGAATTATTTTTCATTCACTAATTGGCCAAAATAAGCATAAGTGCTTCTATATGATTTATTAAAAAATGCTCAACTTCCTCTGATGTGAAAGATATGGTGGAAAAATAAAGAAGAGGAATAAAAATAGATGAAAAATAAAAAGTGAATATTATAACAATTTTAAACACAATTTTGAAATTATCCGAAAGACAGTTTTAAACAGTCAAAAACACATACAGTCAATTGTCAAAAATTAAAAATCAATTTTGACAAGTAATAATCAATTGTGAACATATTTAATAGGTCAAAAATTACATTTTTTATTTTACTTTTTCATATATCTTTTCTATTTTTCTCATCAAACACTTCTATTTTCCTTAAATTTCTCACTTATCTTTATTCACTCAATTATGTTCTTCCCTATTGTCTTTCACTTAATTTATTTCCTTCCATCTAAACCCAAAGTCAATCAGTCACTTTTCCTTGAAAGTAAAGGATTATTTTCACATTACAAAATGGTCAAATTAAAAAAGTCAAATGTATTGCCACAAACACCCTCATTCATGCCAGATCAAACAACACAGGTGGAGCTGACCTGTAACTTTGAGGCCATGCGATGTTGTAGCTGCTGGGTTTCGTCATTGACTGGTTCTCATTGGAATCATTTGAATAATCCGAATCGTTTCCATCGTTTTGGTCTTTCTGCAGATCCTTCTCCACATCTTCTTCATCGCTCTCTATGAACATACCACTTCCCGAAACAGAGTTATTCATCTTCTTTCAACCTTTTTAGTTCCCTCAACAAATCACAAACTGTGATCACAACGAATATCAATTCACTGCACAAAATTATCGCAAAAACTGAACGACCCAGAACATATCGCACAAATCAAACCACAAGAACATCAAAAGAGAAGAACAAAATCTAGCCCTTGCAAAAGAAATAAGAGAAAATAACACATGCAAAAGCATATATTTTCCATGTAAAGAAACGTATAGGAGAAGGATTTGATTTGTGATTTGCTGCTGATAACATTATGGCTTCAGATTTGTTATCTCAGCAAAACTTACAATTGAAAATCTGGGTTCGTACCCTTTGGATCAAAATGCCGCACCAAAATGACAAATAAACGAAAACTTAACGTGGGTAGGACCCAAATTTATAAGCTAAAATTTCAAACCCTCCTTGTAAAGATGTGATCATGTGGCATGGATCCAAGTCAGATACATATGAGGCTAGTTTTCTCGAGTGTTAATGTTGTGCATGCTTATCTTCACTTTGTTTATTGAGAATAAAAACAAAAGCCAGCAAACCAAATCAAGCAAAGAGGTGTTCAGATCAATCAGAAACAACGAGCTACACCTTTTTAATGTGTCCTTCGCTTTATCTCTTTCTCCAATGTTGGGTTCGATCACTAATGTCTATGCTTATAATACAAAGGTTTTCTTCTCTGCTCTGAACTCTTGAACGTGGATATTAATGATTTAAATATGAATGAATTTGATTTTTGTTAGGTTTTTTGATTTTAGTATGCAATACTAATTTATAAGATATTAATTTTTTAAAAAATATATCAAGTATTTGTGAGATTTTTTTGATAATATGATAAAATAATAGATTGTTTTGTTATTATGTATTCATCGACGGTAGAGATTAAAAATATTTTAAAAAAAATTAAAATTAAATAAATAATTAAAAGAATTATAAAAAAAGATTTAATTTTTAAATTTTTTTTAAAGATTGAATTTTATCATCTATAATAATTTTATCTAGTTTAAATAAGATTATGTCAGTAAAAAAATATCTGTTATCTAGATAAAAAAAAAACAACCAATTTTTTAAAAAACTAATCCATATTTAATCCTAGATTAATTCACAAAAGCTTGCGTAGTGTACTTGTTTTTTTGATATGTCCAAATTCGGTGAGACATGGGAACATAAGAATATAATATCTAATATTAGATGGCCATAGGGGGCTCCATTGCGTGTGCGTTATACATGTTACAGTCACGTGCATGGATTTGGCCATCACATCTGTCACAAGGTCAGTATGATTCGTGTTTGTCAAGGTTTGAGTTTTGTATTTACGATGTGACGTGTACAAGTTGTGGAGTGATCTTGGCACAATTTCTCCAACAATTCCTTATAGTAAAAGAATAATAACTAATCAAGTCAAAAGGAATAATAATTTGTTAGAATATTTGAAATTCTTCATTTTATGCATTATTACATTTGGTTGGTGGGCATATTCATGGGTATATTCTTTGAGAAATGAGAGGAACTAATTTTGGTTAGTTATATAATTAAAAATGTTTTACATTTAGTTTGACCATTTATTTAATATTTTAACATTTTTAGAAAAATAATATGAAAATAAATTTTTTATTCTTTTATATTTATATATATATATATTAGTCTAGAAGAAGATATCCTGATTAATGTAGAATTATTATGAACAATAAATTTTTTTAGAATATTTAATGTAATTATATATCTAGACTTAAATTTGAGATAACTTGTTATTAAAACAATTTTACACTAGTTGATTCACAGGTTCAATAATTATATAGATTATATATATCCATCATAGGAGATAATCCTACTTTAATCAAATAGGACAAAAGTCTCCTATGTTTGATAGAAGAGAATATAAATAATTTTAAGAATTAAGAGATTCTTAACACGTTAACTTATGAATCAATAAATATAAAACTTTTTTAACCTATAAAGATAAGGAATAAATATTATGGTAATTGAGTGATAAGTTACAAATCTTTACTATAATTATTTATTGTAAATTTATTATTAATATAAAAAATGAATAACAAAATAATTTTTTTAAAATTTTCCAAGAATCCTGTATTTGGGAAACTCACTTTTAGAAATACTTTAATTAGTTGGGAACAACAAATTTTTTATACTTGTTACAGTTAGGTCTAAGTTTAATATGTATAATAACTTTTCATTTCAGGCTTCAACATTATGTTAGTCTAAAATCACAAGTGTTGAGCATAGTCAACACTTGTAATAGGAATATTACCATGCATTATAAACAATGATTCACACTTGATTAAGAGTAAAGTTGTCATATTGCTACACCAAAATAGGATATTATTGTTTGAGAGGCCTTGGGGATTATATTAAGGAATTTATCCCATATCTAACTTCTATAAATATCATTAATTTCACTATAGTAGGTAAGTATTTAATATACGTTACCACTTTAGTGGAATACTATTAGACTTGAGCATTATTAGAGTGTCCTTCGCAAGTATCCACCATTTTTAATAGTGTTTTAATTACACCAAAGCATCATTCAAACTTAGGAAAACTTAAACTTCAGTCCATCAAAGCATACATATGCCAACATTCTTCAGAAAAACAATCCTAAAGCAACAATTAATCTTGAACATGTCAATAGTCCACCTTTAACACATAATCCACTCCATCTTAAACAAATCATTGACAACATTTGTGAGAATTAAACCCCTAACCAAATGGTTAAAAGATAAATTTCTTATAAATTCTATCACTAGATGAAATTGAATATCTTAAGGCATTTTAAAGATAAGGATTTCTTCCTCAAAGAACCTTCCAAAAAGATTTTTCAAAAATTATTTTGGTTGTTGAAAAATTTTAGTTAGCATATGAGTCCATATGAGCTTTTTGCTTCATGAAAAACCACCTTGTGAAAGTTGATGTAAAATTTTCTCAAATGTGAATTGATCTTAGTAGAAGAGATTGGAACCAACAAAGGTCTCTCTCTTTAAAATTCTAGGAAAAGTCTAACATGTTATTGCGCTTGGAGCTCTTATAAACACCATTACAATTGAGAAATATCTAAGTGTTAGTTAGGATCTTTCTCCCTCAACGTCAAACCTAAGTCCTATTTAGGGATAAAACCTAAAGTTGAAATATCATAGGGATTGTTGTTCCAAAATTAAAAAAAAAAACAAGAAATGAAGTGAAGAGGTTGGTTCGAATTAGATGTGTTAATCCAAGATAGACAATTTTCTTTGATGCCAAAGTAATTTTATAAAATTATTTTTTTGAAAGGAATATCTTCCTTTGTATATGAACCAATGTAAGTAGACAAACTTTGTTCATAGGAAATCTTTTTAGGTCAACTCATAATCAATGTTTACCCTTTTCAAAAGGTACATATGAACTCTAGAAAGATTGAAGAAAATGGGTGTTGAGAACACAACAAGTGCATTAGATTGTACAAGTAATAATGAGTAAGTATAAGTATTGTTTCTACATGGATTTGTTTAATACTTAGGTAATTTCAAGAATTAAATAAACTACAAATTTGGGATTAAAATTGATATGTAAAATGTGCAAAAATTTAAATTATAGTAAATAAAATTATTTATGCTTTATTCAAACACTTGGAATGCGAAATGTGGTTGTGATCAATGTTGGAAATCACCAAAGTTTAACTTCATCAAACTGTCCTTTCATGCAATTACAAAAAATTATATTTAATTAAGATATTATGATCTCCAACCAACTAAGATATTCTAATATTAATTCCTTAAGTGAAAAAAATCCAAGTTCCTTAACTCCATCAATCCCTTGATTCATGTAGCCAAGTGACCAATACTAGAATTAGGATTTTATGGTAACCAATCCCTTTTATCCTATCCCTAGGCATGAAAGTTGTTAGTTGTCCCTCTTCAATTTGCAATTTAATTGAATTTCCTAATTACAATCAAATATATAGAATTATGTAATTAGATGATAAGACAAAAGTAAACATTAAGCACAAAAAGAAATAATGACAATCTTTTATTGAATTACAAAAGAGTAATTACATGAAATTGAGTACAATTACAAAAGGAAATAATGACAATCTTTTATTGAATCCATAAGCATATTGTCACTAACTCTATAATATATGTACCTTTTAGTGCAAAAGGCTCAAAATCCTTTATTTGCACTTTAAGTTTTTCTTTTATATCCATGGACCTTCAAGCTTGGGCTTTAGTTGATTAGACACAAAGGCTTGTTTAAGTGAGCACAAAAGCAAATAAGACTTTCTAGCACAATCTCACTTAATCTAGTATAAATGGCTTCACTTAACTAAGCATAAAGATTCCTCTTTCCAACAAGGTTGTGCTTAAGGGAGCCTATTTGATCTTATTCAAGCAAGCAGAAATCCAAATCTCTATTTCTAGTGAGGTCCTGCTTAAGTGAGCTTAAATGGTTGTGCTTAAATGAGATCTAATAATTCCTAGGTTCTTGGCCTTCTCTTGCTAAGTTCTTCATCAACTTTCCTTGAAAACAACAAATTAAACAAGATGAAGTGCACAAGTTGAAGAAGATTCAAACTTTATTTCTTTAATTTTATTTACAATGAGCACAAACATGGTTTAAAAGTTTAAGAGATATTAAATAATTACATCTAAATATTGTGAAATTGTAAATATAAATAACAATTATTGATGAGACAAGAAGGAACTCAAACTATATGTTAATTGAAAGCCTTTAAGAAGCACCTAATATTAGGGTGAAGTTGGAAATGTGTTGTTGGTATATGCATCAAATATTTAATATTGAGGCCCATTATTAAGAGGACCTATAAGGTTGCATATTTAAGATAAACCCATTAGGAATAATAATATTTGGTTGCACTAGAATTATTTTATAGGTTAATTTGTCAAAACTAAGCCCATTATGAGTGACACTTTTCTAACCCTAACTTCCTTCTATTTATAGGTGCCATATTATATGTACTTATACACAATATAATGATAAAATTAGGGTTAACCATCACCTTTTTTTTATTATGGCTAGCATAATAAATTTTGAGAAACCTTAGCGTGGAGATGCATGCTTGTTTATGTTCACACCTCTAGAGACATTGCTACATTGCTTCATTAGGTGATAAAAGGTAATTCCTTTATTGTTTTTAACATACTTTGATTTATGCCTTCATTTGAATAAAAAGGGATAAAGTCTATTAGTTTTATTACATTTTTCTATGTTTTGTACCTAACATATGCAACTCCAATCCTGAACGAAACTATAGCTGGACAATTTTTGAATGAGTTTGTGAATCAAACTAGGCAGATGAGGTTTAATCTATGGGTGAAATTGCGAGTTTGGTTTCTTCATTTTTAGCCTTCCTTCGTCCATGGTCGCCTTGTATATATAGGGTGCCTTGGCTCGAATTTTGGCTTATTAAATTTGTGAGAGGTGGGCTATGGCGTCTAGACAAGTTGTAGGGTGTAGGGCTCCTATGGGTCGAGGAAAGCTCGAGGAGGATGGACAATGTGGCAAAGAAGAAGAAGCTCGAGGGAAATAGATCAATTACAAGGGATGAGCGAGTAACGTGGCTACATCTGATTCATTCAGGTGGTTGTTATGGTTTGTATAAAACTATAGGTTCATTCTTAGCACCAGAAACACCACAGTCCAATGGTTAAAACACTGAACCCCTGTGTTAGGTCTTGGGCTCGAGCCCCGTTGTGTCTTTTTCCTATTTTTGTTCTTTTATTCCACACACCTTAGAAACATACTAACTTATTATACTAAAAGTGCTTTTTATTAACGTGAATAGCCTCCAGCTCAATTGGCAGTGCTCTCGTTTCCCTCCCTGATCTGTGTTCGAGTCGTGGCACGCCCATTTCTTTTTATTCATTATGTTCCCTTTTTCTTTTAATGGTCTATGTATTTTCTTTGCCACTTAATATCTACTGTGGCTTAGTGGTATCTATCATCCTCCTTCCTCTTTGGTGTATGGGTTTCGAACCCAGGCCCCCTCCATTTTTTCTTTTCCTTTCTTTTTTTTCATTGTTTAATTAGATAATATTATTTAATTATTAATTTTCTTTTATGAATATTCTAAAAATCCTAAAAATTCATTTAAATCTTTCTCTTTTGTCCTATTTTTTATCAAGATCG
>JAMLFT010001380.1:0-31186 GCA_026544285.1 Pachyrhizus erosus
AAATTAAAAATAAATTTATAAAATATAGAAATTAAAAACATATTTTATTCTTAAAAAATTGATATTTTTGTAGAAGCCATGGTTGGTTTTCAAACTCAAATTTTTGTATACGTTGTATCGGTGATTTCTTGATATGGTATCTGAGCCTTGTTTATTAAACGTTCTTCTTCCGATTCCATCTTTCAACCACGACCTTCTTCAAGGTAATGCTTTAACCTTTTGATTTAATCTTTTTAATTAAGCTCTTTGGTTTCTTAACAAATAACATTTCACAAAAAATTAAAAAAATTAAAAAAATTAAAAACTATATAACTTGATGGCACTCAACGATAACCTTTTGGGAGGTTATACATATTCCACGTTAAAATATCCATGCTAAACAATTTGGTCATTATCAATTATTAAATTTAAAGGAATGAATTAAAAACAACTAACGTTTATTCTCAACATTCTTTCCAGATCTATTTGTTCAAAGCACTATATTGGCTGCAATATAATTAACAACCCTGATTTTTTTTTTCTTACAATTTTTTCTTTATTTATTGATATAGGTCTTTGATATTTCTGAAGTGCTATATTAGGATTAAAATACCACCCAGTAATATCGTTGTATATGGGGGCACATATATTTTATTATTTTTCCACCATGATCTAAAACTAATTTTTTTTTATGATGTAATACGTATAAAATATTTATGAATTTTATTGATGATTAATTTTTATTGAAATTTGACCAATTATATTTTGTAAAATCTCCTTTTATAATTATATTTTTTTATTTACTTGACTGAAAATTAAAATCGTTTAAAAGGAACGTGTTTAATACTATTCAAACTATAGTTTTGAAACTAGAGTTTAAGACGATTAAATAAAATAAAGAAAAGAGAATAAATGCGAAAAGGAAGAAGAAAAGAGAATTCATTAATTTAGGACTGGAAAGGAATGATAGAATATTTTACTTCCGACCAAATTCCATGATCTTCCCTATTAAAATGCCACTATCACAGTGTTCTTCATTTTTAAGGACCACTCTTAACCGATGGTTAAAGTGATGAATTTCAAGGGCAGAATAATGCTCTCTTTAGTGACTACAAAATTAAGGAGTTGTTTGGTTGAAGAATTTTTTATGAATATTAAGTTAAGAATGTTGAATTCTTATATTTGATATGTATATTTTGAAAATGATTTTTAAAAAATCTATTATTCTTAAGAATAGTTTTTTAATTGAATTTTTTTTAAAATTTCTTATAAAAAGAATTAAAATTTATTTTTTTGAGTTAATTTTATTATTATGATAAAAATATTATGTTATTCTTATTAGATAATCATTTAATATAATAAATAATTAAAATTTTTATAAAAATATCACATTATTCATTTATAAGTAAAAATATTCTTAAAAATATTTATAACCAACTAAATAAATTTAAATTATTTTTATAATTCATGTTTTTCATATGATTTTTTTTTCTTATACAAAACACCCCTATTTGTCAAGAGAAAATTAAATCTTGCTAGATTTAATTTCCCATAAAACCCACAACTTTTGATTTGTTTTATTAGCAGGCCAGACCAATTGCATGGCTACGTGAATTTTTTACAAATAACTTCGAACATAGTTTTGAAATTATGGTCCTCAGTTCCAATTGTAATAGAAATATTTTCTTTTTCTCTAAAGACACCATTGTGATAACTTTTGCCTGTAATTTTTCTCAATTTTGGTAATTACAAGGCTGCGACCATTGCAATTGAAAACCATGGAATGAAATAATAGTAAACAAAAAGTTATTTCCTTGAAACGTGAATTGGAAGATCAAATTTAGTTGTTCAAAATTTTAACTTGAATTTATCATTGTTTCAAACTTCAGAAGCAATTTATATGATCCAAACAACCTTAATACGAATAATAGGGGCTGTAGGAGTTTGGTTTGAAAGGTTTTTGTTACTTTAGGCTTTCTTATGGCGTGTTTGGTATTGAGTTGCATCCAGCAATACACATGTCCACTTTTCACGTCCACGCTTAAGCCA
This sequence comes from Pachyrhizus erosus, assembly GCA_026544285.1. Taxonomy (NCBI): domain Eukaryota; kingdom Viridiplantae; phylum Streptophyta; class Magnoliopsida; order Fabales; family Fabaceae; genus Pachyrhizus; species Pachyrhizus erosus. The sequence continues at coordinate 2,029 of JAMLFT010001380.1, forward strand.
TTTTGTGTAGTTTCAAATTTTCACGTAAATAATAGGGAGCTATTGGACGCAAAACCAAACATAAGCATTATATTAGTCCAAACTCGTAAGTATTGACCAAGGTCAATATAAAAAATAATAATCTTAAAGAGAAATATTAATACTCCTTTTAAATATACTCATTAAGTGATGCATCATACCTTCATCTGAAATAAAGTTATATATTATTACTATATTAAGATAAAATGTTATATATTAATCCTAAAAGACTTTAGATCTTGTATCATGAAATCCAGTTTAATTTTATGTTTTTATATATATATATTATAGCAACAATGAATATAGAATCTAAGACGCCATACATACATTATAGTGATTTTTTATCACTAACTCAATCTTAGTAGATAAATTCTTTTCATCTTAAATACCTATATATATCACCAATATGAGTGTAGTAAAAACAAAATTTATTATATACTGACACTTCCATAAAAATGCACCATTATGTTCAATTAAATCATTATTTTATTTTTAAAAATATTGTACTATGTTGTGAGCATCTCATTAGTTAACGCGTCACAATTATAAATAAATCATCAGATAATAGAGTCTAACTAGACAATGATCAATAATAAAATATTTATTTTATCAGAGATTAAAAATTAAATAAAATTAATAAAAATTAAATTTAAAATTTAAAATTTATCAATGACTAAAAATATATTTAAATCTATTCTTAAATATTTTTTAAAGTTATTTATTTCTCATATATTTATTATTTAATGATTAATTATTTGTATAATATAAAATTTCTTTTTTTACACTTTTCAAATTCATTTTTCTAGGACTTTTTTATTTTCATTTTGTATAGAAAAAGTTTATATAATATAATTTAAACTGCAATTTTTTTGCGTGGAATTTTTCTTATGCAAATTCTTTTTATAAGTTTTGTGATTTCTTGTGATTTTTTTTGAAAAATTTGCTATTATTTTTTGTTAAAATATGATGATTTCCTTAAATTTGTTAAAAAATTCATAGAAAATTATTATTTTTTCTTATTTTTATAAATTTTTTCTTTGTATAAAAAACGTATGTTGCGCAGATTTTTTCACAAAAATAATTTACTGATAAATTTTCTATGTTCTTTTTTTCAACAGCTTAAAGGCCATAAAAATTCCCTCGAAAGTGTTGTTAATAAAGTAGGAAAAATTTTCCCAATCATAAAAGCTAATTAATTAAAGGGTTTACAATTTTTTAGTTCGTTTTTTTAAAATAAATATTTTTAGTCTCTAATTTTTTTACATTTAATTTTTGAATTGTTTTTACTATTTTTTTTTATTTTTACTTTTAATCTCTTGTCGGAAGACTAAAAAATTAAAAATTAGAATAAAAAAGTTTTAAAAATTATAAAAAAATTCATAAATTAAAAACAAAAATTACAAACTAAAAAGATAGTGAATTTTTAATTAAAAAATAATTAATGTTTAAATAGTATATTTAAATACATAAAATTTCTCATAAAATATAATATTATTAAAACTATTATATTTAATGTATAAAATATTTGAGACCTCCAAAATTTATATCCTCTAAATTTGTAACTTACTGTTAACTTTCAGCAGCGGATAATAACATTTTATTTGGATCGCAATCTTTTCATTTGAGTCAACACCTTTTGTTTGAGTTGATAGCCTCTTTATTTAGACCAACAATCTTTTCTTTTTTAAGATAAAAATGAAACCACTCTCTCTCTCTCTGCATCATTTATATCCATTTTTGTTTTTTGGTATTCATATCCATATTTTGTTTTTACTTTACACTGCTTCCAATAACAAAATTGTGGAATTTGACTTCAAAAGAATGGCTATGATACCATTTTGTTAAATAACTATGTAGCTTTCACTGAATATTATCTTTACTCAATTAGTATGCAAAATTCCAATTAATTTTGTAGATTGAAATTTTTCCATAGCATTTTATAAAATTTTTGGTATGTAATGCCTACAACACATTTTGAGTTGTGTGTGAGAAAGTCAAAGAAAATGGATGGGAGTGACATTGGCAAAGAAAAAGAAAAATGGCAGAATAAAAATTGCAAAAATTATGTTAAAAACTACGTAAGACACAACGAATTTGTAACTTTTGTTGATGAATTTGTAACGTTTTAATTAGTTCTGTGACAAACGCAAATATGCGAATATGCAAATTGTTAATGTAAAATAAGTTTAATAATGATGGACTGAGAGTATAATTAATAAAAAAAATATTATTAATATAATTTTTAAATAATTATTATAAAAATTAACAATTTTATGATACGTAATAAATTATAATTAAATAATTTTATAAAATTATTTTATTCTATTACTACATCACTTTTTTTCATATAAAATTTACAATTTCTCTGTCTTTGTCCCCCATTATTCTCTTTCTCTGTACCTTTTTTTTCAAACTTCTCATCACTCACTTACTTTTGATGGATGTATTATTACTTTTCTTATGGGTGGATGGTCCTTCGACATTTGAATTTATACCCTTCTGTTTGGATCGATATTCTTTTGATCTATGTTGACAATTTTTTATTTTTTTTTCATTTTTGACTTGGGTCAACCGTCTTTGTATATTTATAAAATAAATAAAATTATTTTATATTTTTCTCTATTGCATTTTTTTTCTGCCTATTAGATATCACCTACTCCTTCCAGTCTGGAATATAAAAAAATCATATGTTTTTTTTAATATAAGTAAATATCAATTAATATCATCTTATTTAATAATATTATTTTCTGAATATTCTCCATTTAATTGAAGTTATGTTATCAATGTTTTTTTTTATTTTTAATATCAAGTTTTAATTTTTTTAATGAAAATAGTCAATTAAATATTGTTTAATTTGGTTTTTTAATAATTATAAAAATATTTTTTTTTTTACTTATTATCAACTTTTATTTCTCTTTCATTTTACACCACTCTTAATGATAAAAATAAGTAAATGATAGTAGTATTAGCTACAGCAAAAGTGCAGTATTATATATTTTTGGAAGTACCCCAAAATGAATGTCACATTAATTAAAAAAAATAGGCCTAATTATATTAATACTCCTCGTTAACCCTATATATAATTTTGGTTTCATTGATTTTAATTACTCGTATTTAGTTATCAAAATTTTCAATTATTTAAATTTAGTTACCCATACCAAAATTCCATCTAACAATTTATGTAAATGTTACGGAGATGCAATATATAATTCATTTGTATAAATTATAAAAAAATCTATAAAATCTTTAACTAAAAATATATAGAAAAGTTCAAAATGAAATACCAAACATTTCTTTCTTTGTGTATCTATACAAATTAAATCAATAATACATTACATCTTTATTATATTTCTATTAATTATTGAATGATATTCAAAGCTAAAAGATTTAATTTGAATAATTAAAAAAATTAAGAACTAATGTAAAAAATTAAAATTACACATAAGCTAAGAATATAAAGACTAAAAGTGTAATCAAACAAAAAAAAATATTTATTGTAATATCCTACGTTTTATATAATAAAATTATATTTAGAAAAATAATAATTTATCTTTATTATTAAAATATTTTAATTTAGTTCAGTTAACCTTGTGAAAAATATTAATCAAGAGATGAAATGGAGAGAAGAAATTATAAATTAAGATGAAAGATTATTAAGTAAAACAGTTTAGATAAATTAAAAATAATAAATATAAATATAAGTAAATAAGAATATTTTGATTTTTAGATAGAAAATGGAATTAGAAATTTTAAATGAAATAGAAATGAAAGAAGAAGAAAATAAAAATAAGAAAAATAAGAATCTAAATTTTAGAAGTAAGAAATGTAATTTTATTAATTAAATTAAAATAAATAAATATCTAAATAAATAAATAAGATTTATCAAAATAAATAAATATTTTGATGAAGGGAAATATAAGAATAGGAGGGGGAAAATATAAAAGAGATTTATAGAAATTTTAGAAAAACTTTAGAAATTAAAATAATAACTTTAAAAATATAAAAGAAAAATAAAAAAAAATAGAAAAGAAAAAAAATCAGAAAAAATTCTGGTTAGGATTCAAACCTAGGATAAGACAGAAGAAGGAAAACATGTTGACCAACTAGGCTGCATGTCCCATACGTGTATAAGGCCTAGGAAAAATATAAAGAAGTTATACAAGTGAACAAAATGAAGAAAATAAAAGCGGAAAGGAAAAAATGTGGGAAACGGGATTCGAAGGTGTGACTTAGAGGCGATAAAGGTTTAGTAAAAGTAGGGATTATCATTTGACCGCTAGGTCCATCGCTAAAAACCTATAAAAATTAAAAATACATAAGCTAACGTGAGAAACATATCGTCATCATGGAAGTTGTTCACTCAACTTTAACCTAGAGTTTCCTTCCTCCTGTGACGCCTTCCTTAGCCTTGCCACCCTACAAGCTGCACTAACAGCTTCACCCATACCAGGTGAATAAAATAACATGAAAACGCGGTTGAACACTGCTATATAAGGGGTAACAGAAGTTGAAAGAAAAGGGGAGAACAAAGAAGGAATTAACGCGAAATTCTTGAAGGAAATAAGTTAAATCTTTCTACTAATAACCCAAACTTGTTCAAAATCACCTTAGCTCCATTTCCCTTAAAAAATGAGATGAAACTAAGCTCAAACTAGCAAAATCGACCCCTCGCCAAAAAACTTAAAGCTTATCGACGGAGAAATCAAACAAGTAAGAGGAGTCGTTTGTTTTATGGTTTTTCTTTACGGTTTCATTCCTAAAGTTATCTAGTTCATTTTCATACTCTTAATTAAACATAAACATCATGAAACCTGTGAATCTGAATTTTCAATTTTCCTTGGCCGCCACAGTTATCAGACTTGTCTTCCCTCTAATTCTAGTTGAATTTTGATGTTTGGGTTCTTTTTGGATTAGGATTAAAGGGAACTAGACATGTTAAAATGAAAATTTATTAGAATTAAGTTAAATCCAAAATTGAAGATGAATTCAAAATCTCATTTTGTTAAAATTTCCTTTCTATTAATTGAATAACTTTTGAGAGAGAAGTGATTAGGAAGAATGGGGGAAGGGAAGAAAAGAAGAAAACTGAGTGAGGAAGAGGGTCAAAGAGAGAAAGTGAGAGGGAAAATAAGTTGTATACTTTTTCAAAGAAAGTTGTATACTTGGTAGCTTTATACTTATACAAAATCATAAGAATATGAGTATACAAGTAGTGTTATATACTTTTTCAAAGAGAGTTGTATATTTTTTCCAAAACAATTGTATACTTTTTCAAAGGAAGTTGTATCTTTCCTTCTTTAATAATTTAACTAAGTAGCATTTAGTAAATAAATAAAAGCAAATTATAAGTTGAAATCTTTTCTTGAATAGTACATAAAAAAAATTAATTTTTGATTTATTAAATTGAAACTAGGAGAAGTGAATAGAGAAATAAATAATTATGAAGGAAAAAGATGAGAAAAAAAAATAGTAAAGAAGATAAGAATAATAGTTTTCGAAAAAGACGGTTTTACCTTTGTATGATTTTTTTTTTATTAATCTTAACATATGAATAATTTTCTTAATTAAATTCTAACAGTAATTAGTTAAATAGGATAGAATAAGATGTGAATATGAAGAAATATGAGATGAAAAAATAAAGAAATAAATAACAGTAAAATGTTACTGAAAAAGACCATTGTACCCTTTTCTTAGTATCTTGAATTATGATTTTGATATATTGTTTAGAGTTTTGTTTAGTTTTGAATTGAATATTCCTATATTATATGTTGATGATTTATCCTTTCTACTAAAAGTAGAGAAATTGTATGTTGTTATAATGGTATCAAAATTGACAATCAAATGTTACAAACAACTTTAGGATAGAAGATGAACTAGGAAATTACCCAAACAAAGTAAGTGAAACTTGGGTTAAAAGTGAGAATGAAGTAAAGTTATTACAAAGTTTTGTTGTTAAGTTGGAAATCATTACCAAGAAAACTTGATGACTAGAGAAGAGAAAAGTAGAATGAATTAGAATCCCTAATGAGTGAGAATATAAGAATGGAGGTTGCAAGGGTTGATCATAGAAGGTACTTGAGAAATATACACAGGCTCTAGGGAGTCCTTAGGGGTAGATAAAGTGTCAAATTGTGAACCACTCAGAGTGAAGAGAGTGTCACAGAACCAACTTGGCGTCCCCAACAAAGTAGAGCATTACCAAGATTCGGTTGAGAATATCTTAGACCTAGTACCAAGCAGAATATGTACTCTCAATCATCAACCCAAAATGCAAATTTAGACTATTATTGATACACTCGTGTAAGTCCTTTCGGAGTTAGTAGTATTGAAGGCTACGAAGGATCTTAAAACCAGTATAATTTCTAATTAAGCACATTACAATGAGATTAGAGTTTACAATAGATAGAGATTATTTATATGTGTATGTGTTTGCTTAAGAATTAATGACTTACTCCTACAACCCCCAACATTTCAGATACAGATGGTGGACAATTTCTAACATTTATTCCACTTGACAATAATACCCTTGGAAGGTTAGTGGACTCACAACTTGAATAGTGGAGATGACACTTTTGCATTTAGACCTCCTAACATCGTAGTCCTGTGGCAATTCTATCACATAGATATTTCAGTAGTGTTGTCTTAGACCCAACCACCTAGATGTACAAGAGTACCACCATATCTTCCAGTAGTCCCTTGGCGCGCTCAACCACATCCACACCAAAACTCTTTGACGGGTTCAATTCTAATAAATAGTCAAGGTGGAGAAGAATCTTCTGAGAAAGAAGAGCCTTCTGAAAGATCTATCTAGAATTTATTTGGGAAAGTTTGACTGATCAACTTAGCTTACCTATTGTTTGATATGCTAGTCAAATATTTTGAGTTATGTAATAATACTTAGGGTTATGTAATATATACATTTATATTTGACCTTTACTTAAATATTAATTTTGAGTATATTATAACTAAATTCAAATTACTTGAATGTGTACGCGATATTTAAGTTTTTTGCTAATTGTAGCCCCTGACTAATTGATTTTTAAAATTTATCCAAAATAAAATGAATTTCTTAAATTAAGATAGATAAAAAGTAACGTTACATTTATCATCCATCATTTGTTGAAAAGAATATCTAGATGAACTCAAGATTATAAAAAAGTGAACTCCAAAAAAAAAAGAATGTTAATTAATGCCTTAAAATTGCTATTTAAGTAATTAAAAATAATTTTTGATGGGAAATTGTAACATTTAATATCATTAATGTATTTTTATTTTAATTTTCATAAAAAATATTATATTTCATTCCTAAATTAGAATTTTGGAGGCACTCTAAATCTAAATAAAAAGGATAACTTTAGACTCAAAGCCATAAATATTTTATACAATGCTTTCGTATTAAAATTAGAGTTTCACCATAATAATGTGATTTTTTATACAGAATCATGTTTGAAAATCATTACAAACGATAAAATTCTCTCTCTAACTATTTAACACAACAATATATTAAAAATTTGATCTAAAAATTACTGTATAATATGAAACAATCTCATATCGATTCATCCAATCATTTGGTGGTACAATATATGGTTCTTTAATGTCTGCTGATGGGCCAACACTCGGGCAATGTGTGATGGGCCATGACATGCCAAAGCGAAAGACCAAGCCATCAGTTTGGTTGAGGAACTATATTTAAATTTTGGATTATTAGTCTTTAAATTTAGTATTTTTAGTTATTTTTTCAGTTGGGCCTTTTTGATATTGGGCTCTGTTGAACTTTATCTGTCATACTCTACCCTTACTCCTCATATAAGGTCACCTAAACTACAACTAGCCATATTTGATGGTACAGACTTCTTGGATTGGTTGTTTCAAGCAGAACAATTCTTTTCACTCTATGAAGTTCCTATGGAACAGTGGTTACACATGGCTTCCTTTTATATGAAAGGCAATGCCCTCAACTGGTTTAAATGGATGCATAAAAGTAATGAATTTTCTGATTGGGGTTCCTTTGTGAGAGCTTTAGAAGTTCGCTTTAGCCTATCCACCTATGTCAACCACCAAGCCGAGCTATTCAAATTAAGATAATATGGGTCTGTTGTTGATTATCAGGTAACCTTTGAGAAAATTTGTAACCAAGTTGTTGATCTCCCACAAGATGCCATTTTAAACTACTTTATTTTTGGGTTGATACCTGAAATTCTTGGTGAATTGACCATTCACCCTCTTTCTTTAATATTTCAAGCTATCAGCCTTGCTAAGCTTATTAAGGCAAAGATCAAGGATTCCAAGCCAAAAACCTTTCAAACATCCTCTCCCTCAACACAAAGAATTAGTTCCACTTCTATACCTCTTCCCAAACCTCTCCCAATCCTCAAAAAACACATCCATTAAACACCTCACCTCTAGTTAATTACAGGAACATTGAGCTCAAGGATTATGTTATTATTGTAATGAAAAGTTTATTGTAGGACACAAGTGCACAAAACCTAGATTCATGCTCTTATTGGTTGAGGATAACCCCCATTTTGACGTTTATGACCCCCCCACCTCCTGAATCACCGCCACCCGACGAGAATGTTCAACACATCCATATTCAACTTTCTCCGCAACCCCTTACTGGCCTTCCCTCCCCGCAAACTCTAAAGTTTAAAGGTATAATTGCCAATCTACTTGCCATTGTTTTAGTCGATTCTGGAAGCTCAATATACTTCAACCTCGAGTTGCCCATAATTTACAAGTGGACATCCAACCTACACCACAATTTTCAGTTATGATTGGTAAGGGTGATCATATCAAGTGTCAAGGATTTTGCCCAAAGGTAGCTATTGACCTTCATTTTGTCACTTTCCACATTCCAATGTATCTCTTGCTTATTGAAGGGGCTGATGTAGTTTTGGGTAGAGTGGTTACGCACATTGGGAGCTATTACTACAGACTTTTCAATTCCCAACATGTTCTTCCTTGATCAGAGCATTCCATACACACTCAAGGGTGACTACCAAAACCTTCCCCTCCCTACAACCTATCCCCAACTTTGTTACCTTCTACATAATGACTTAGTTGCCTTATTACACCCCTTAACTTTTCACCCATTCCACGATAACCACTCACTTAATTATCCTTTCACTAAGCCAAGTTCCAGTTTTCACTCTTTACCATCCACAATACAATCCATCTTAATTTCCCATGCTTCAATTTTCCAAACTCTTCATGGTTACCACCTTCCAAACCTCATGATCATCACATACCCCTCTTACCCAACATACCACCAGTTAATTTTACGCCTTACAGATACCCCCACTCCTAAAAGGAAATCATGTCTAATATCATCCAGGAGATGCTTCAACAAGGCATTATCAAACCAAGTACCAACTCTCTTTCTTAACCAATTTTATTGATTAAAAAGAACGACAAACTTGGCATTTCTATTGGATTATCGATCTCACTGTTAAAGATCGTTTTCCAATTCCTACAATTGATGAATTGGGCTCAACTACTGTTTTTATCAATGTTTTTAAAATTGATTAGTCACTGTGGAGCCACTAATTTAAGGTTTGATGGTTAAATAAAATTAAATTAAGATTTAATCGGTTTCAATAAATAATAATATTTTTTAATTTTTTAATATAATATACTAACCAATATTAAACCAAAAAAAATGATGCACATAGATTTATAATATTAAAAATTATCCACTTAAAACTTTAATATATCATAACTCAAGTAATCTAATACATCAATATATCATAATATTTAAGTTCAATAATAAAAAATCAATTAATATAACTAGAATTTACTATGACTGAAATTAAAAAAAAAATTCATATATTTCATGTGAATCACTAAAACAGTCTCAACCGTGGGTTTGGTCAGTTCAAGATCGGTTTATCCAATTTTCTACGAGTTTAATAACATACTGATTTTAAGGATAAGACAAACTAGACACATGACAAGTTTCCGTTTGATCCGATTCTCACAATATTGACTTTTACTAAAATTGATTTACGTTTGAGTCATCACCAAATTTGAGTTGTCACTGCAAATACTCACAAAAAAACATTCCGCACTTCAGATGGTTATTATAAATTCTTGGTCATGCCTTTTAGCCTAACCAATGCCCCATCTACTTTTTAATTCGCCATGAATGATTTATTACGTCCTTCTTTATGTCGATTTGTCTTGATTCTTTTTTTATGATATCCTCGTTTACAGTCCTGATTTTCCTACCCATTTGACCCGTTTAAATTTGATTTTAGCTTTACACTCTGCAAATCATTTTGTTGCTAAGTTTTCTAAATGTACTTTTGTTGTGACTACTATGCATTATTTGGGCCATATAATATCTGCTAATGGTGTGGCCACTGATAATGATGAAGGGCAAGCTATCATAGACTGGCCGGAGCCACGTTCGCTAACGGCTTTACGTGGGTTTTTGGGTCTCACAATGCCACTCATTGATTTGCTTCGTTCCACTAATTTTTCTTGGAGTATAGAAGCCGCGAAGGCATTTACAGAACTAAAATTACATATGAGAACATTGTCAGTCCTAGCACTACCTAACTTTTCAGTAGTAGTTGGTGTTGTTTTGAGTCAACACGATCCTCTGTTTATGTTTGTGAGATATTTGGAATTACTGAATCTGTCAAAAAATGGCGTCGGTACTTGGCAGACGTTTTCACATCTACAAAATCAGAAAAACTTGAACACTCTCCTGTCTCAAACAACTCAGATGCCTCAACAACAAAAATGGACTGCCAAATTACAGGGTTTTCAGTTTGAGATTTCCTACAAACTTGGAAAGAACTATTGTCTTTAATGGAATAAATAAACAAATAGAGCATAAACAAAAAACGGTCCAGGAGGTCTGTCACAGACTCTCTGGCTCATAGGTCGTTTCATTTCATCTCCACATCACACAGAAAAATAAAACAAAATACACCAATGCAACCATTTTGTGTCCAACACTAGGGTGAATCTCATAAATTAGAGCTCAGAAAATACCTTTGGTTACAGATTCAATGCTTTGAACATTTAGTCTATTGAATATTCATTGATTATGTAGAATATAGATACACATGCATTGCAGGAGTCTTGTTTTCATCAATTAGAGTAAATTACACTCATCATCTTTGAAGTTTCATAAAATTATATAAATATTATCTATTTTTTAATCATCACAATAATCTTCCTTGTAAGAAATTAAGTATAATAAATAAAAAAAATATTAGTGGAATATTTTTAATATTAATTTTTTTAATATAATATATAAGATTTTAGTATAATCTTTTTAAATATAAAAGAAGTTAGTTAAGAAATAAAATAAATTATGAATAATTTAAAAAAAAATCAAATGATATGAGTATAATTTAAGTTTTTTTTAAAAAAATATGAACACGTTCAACTGGAAATAAATGCATTTTTTTAGGCAGAATGCATCCTTGAGGAGTAACCTCAATCTTAAGAAGCATAATTTGGGTCTTACAAAAATGTAAAGAGAAATTTATAGATCATATGCAAATTTACAATTGATTAATTTATAATAAACTTAAATACAATTTTAGTCTATTATTCAATATGTAATTTTGATCTCTTTATTTTAAAATAAAAATATTTGATTCTTTTATTTTTAAAAAAATTCATAATTTTGATCTAATATTAAATTTTTCCTATTTTTTATTTATTTTAATTTATATCTAATTAAACTCTAGATCTAAGATATTTATTTAAAATATCATAAAAAATAATTTAATTAATTAAAATATAATAAAAAAATAAATATAAATAAAATTAAAAATTAGATCAAAATTACAAATCGAATAAAATAGATAGACAAGTATTTAAACCTTTATAATATAAAATATGTACGGCTATGCAACAAATTATAAAGCCAAATTTAAACTATTTTTTATTTGTGGTTATAATTCTGCATTTCACTCAAGTGCAGAAAGACAAAGGCTATTTGTCATTTGGGACCGACCACAACGGTTCATTGGAGAATGGGCTAGGCACTACTTTTACATTCCATACATAATACACAGCAAATACAAGAATTTATACACTATCATTGTCCATCTTAAATCTCAAGGAGTAATCATTACTAAACTACCTGATTTTCAACCTACTTAAATTTAAATGACAAATGCACAAGAGCCAAGCCCAAAGGAGATAATCTTTTATGGCATAATAACAAGAGAAATTCTGTCTTTTCCACGTGTTTGTACCATAATGCCTCCTCTGCCCATTCTACAAAAGTGGTCTTCCACATTATTGAGCCATTGCTTAAGCATGTGAGAAATGGTGGCCACCCTCATCTATTTAAACAATAAGAACATCAAGAAAGGTTATACAAAGAAGCATAATGAACCAAATACATAAATAAAGGTTATACAAAGAAGCATAAAAGAAAGTACTTAATATCATATCACTAAATACATAAGCTATGGTCGTTTGAGTAAGAGAAAAAGTAAAAAAAATATGGAATCAAATTTTCTTTTTGGTAAATAATATAGAATCGAATTTATTTCACGCTTGCTTGGTACAACAAAATTGTGGCCACATACTACAACATCAAAGTGAGTTGAATGTCATTCTCTAATCTACCAAGTAAAGATCAGAGAAAACCAGAACCTTTCCATCCCACACCATTGTTACTTTTCTCCTCACTTACACTCAAATTAGTAGACTCTAATGCCTTTGTTGAAAACCGTATTACGCCAACATTCCTAACACATCACATCAATTCAAATTGTATTTACAGAAATGTAATTCTGAAACAATACAAAATCTAATATTTTATTTATGATTGGACACTAAATAGATCCATTTAACATCCAAATAATGTGCACAATATTCTAATTTCTAATTTAGAGAGGACTATTCATGAAAGGAAAAACCTCATGAGGTATTGCAAATTTGCAACAAGGTATCAATCAAAACTGAGAAATACCACTTTCGCCATCAGAAAGATCTGCAAGTCTTGCAATTGCATCAATAAGAGCTTGTTCGTGATCCTGCCATTTTTTTCATATCAATTATCCGTACATACACCATTTACAAGTAAATAAAAGAAATGGCAGACTGACACATAATTGTCCCTTACCTTCAATACTTTCTTGACTTGCTCAATTTCAAGTTCATCAGGATGATTTGCATTGAATACCCTCTCCACCTGTCAAGATCACCAGATACTTAAATATGTCAAAAAAAAGATCAAACAATCTCAAAGAGTACTCTGATTGAACTGTTTTCAGTTACCTCCTTCACTAGGGTGTCTGTGTGAAGTATTTGTATATCATCTATAGTCGTCTTTCCTATTCCATTCTGTGATAGTAAGAAATCTTTTTTGGATTGCCCCTTTGCAGTTCCCCTACCTCTTCCAGCTCCTGGAACACTGTCACGTCCTACAAATCTACTCATCCCATTACCAGATCCACCAAAACCCCCACGATGATTGACTCCAGGATCCTCACCTACCCACTGAATATCTTCACGAGAGATCTGCAGTAGCAATACTATATTTGAATAAGCTAAAACAATATAGTACTATCAAGTGCAAAGCATATCAAGCAGATGGACTGAAAATCCATATTCTATATAATATTGTACTTTTAAGATACATGGAAGAGCAGTGCTTCCATTTTACGAAAATCAAAGAGCCACCACAATTCAGAGTTTAATGAAAATGAAAATTTAAAACAAGTCAAAATTTCATCTATTTGAGTAAATATTTCTTTTCATACGGTATCAGTAGCAGCAGTCATTAACATTGCAGTACTAAATATCATACAACATTCCTATACAAAAATACTCAAAAGAAAAGTAGACTAAAAGCCAGTTTTCATTCCCAATTTCAATGCTGAAAACGAAAAGATTGCAACACATACCAAAAATAAAGTAAATTAGAAACAAAAGCAGCACAAAATTGTTACCTTTTGAGTTTCATCAAACATGCCCAAACTCACAATTTAAAGATGGAAAATGAAAGCTTACAAAAATATCCCTAGAAATACTAGTCTGTGAATCACAGATATGGGGAACAAATATAAACCATATCCACTAATTACTACTGAAAAACAAAATTTCCATAAATTTACTGGGTATTGAAAAGCTAGTATAATCAGCAGTTCAGCACAAATTAATTAAAAAGAGAGAATTAATATAGGAACATCAATATTTGATACTAAAATAAGCATCAGTTATTGGTGGAGCATGTTATAAATTTGTATGTCATGCTCTTAAAAATTTGCATATCTTTTTCCTGACAACATGATTGCACTTATAATAGAAAATTAAAAGATATTTTGGGCTAATCTTTCATGACCAGCTTTATATGAGTTGAGAACAAAGGATAGCTGAATAAAGCTTAAGTGGGTTACTTTACTCAGCTGAGACTTCCTGTGTGTGTGTGTGTGTGTGTGTGTGTGTGTGTGTGTGAGTAAAAAGGTAAAACAAGTACAACTGAGGAAAAGAGGCCAGACTCAGCCACCTTATAGGTTGGCTATAGCAGGCAAAATCAAAAGCTATCTAACAAGACATATATAATATAAAATACATGTATCAATATAAAATTCCCCTTGAGCATATAAATTATATGCTCCAAGCTTAGGACATATAAACTGAATCCAATGACCTCTCAAGGATTTAGTCAAAATATTCGGGGATGTTTATGAGTACAGGTCACCTACAAACCCAAATTGACCAAAACCAACCCAATTAGTTTGGGTTGGATATTGGATTTTGAGTGTTTGGGTCAAACCCAAACCAACCCATTCAAACCTCTTGATGAGTGAATTGGGTCACAGATTTTGATTTCTAAACACATTGACTTGTTGACCCAACCTATGAACCTGTTAATAATAATTAAATATTAAAATTATTATTATTATTTATTTTTTATACATGTGTACATAATTATATATATTTAAATTAACAATAATTATTATTATTAAAACATTAGTCTATTAGTTATAAGTGGTAACAAGCAACACATTGCACATATCGACACATTTATTGACTTTATTCACACTGTCTCTACTCTCTATGACTCTAGGTTAGGGTTTTTGAGTTTTTCCATTTTTGAGTTTGACTTGTTAGGTTCCCTTCCTTTGTTTTTTACCACATCTACACTAGTAAGAAATCTTTTTTTTTTTTCTTAATTTTTCACATGGAAGAGTTTTATGTAATAATATTTGTTTTGATTTTGTTCTTTTTATATTATTGTAAATAATTTAGGTAGAGGATATATACTTCATCATGTTATCTTGGTTGCACTCAGGTGCATTTTAATAAAATTTTACCTTATAATAAAATTGAAATGTTTTAACCCGTTGACCCAACCTAAACCAACTTGTTTGTGAATGAGTTGGTTTGAGTTGGGTTAAATTTGAAAAACCCAACTCAACTCGTTCTAATTTTATTAGGTTGGGTAATGGGTTCGGTCAAACCTGACCCAATCCAGCCTATTAACACCCCTAAAAATATTTGCAAGCTGATTGTTTGAGCCCACAAACTCATTACTCATTTCCTTGGCCAACAACTCTCACAAAATGGCAGTCAATTTCTATGTGTTTGGTTCTTTCATGAAACACTAAATTAGAGGCAATATGTAAAATTGTTTGATTGTCAGAATACAATTTCATTGGCTAAATTTCACAAAACTTTAGATCTTGAAGGTGTCGTTTGATCCATACCAACTCATATGTGGCTGAGGCCATAACCCTATGTTCTGCTTCTGCAGTAGATCGAGTAACATTATTTTTGTTTCTTGCTCTTCCAAGAGATAACATTTTCACCAATAGAGACATAATAGGAGAATTTGCCCAATCAACATCACGATACTCAAAGATTTGAGTATCTCCTTTATCCTTATACAATAGTCCTTAACCTGGAGTGCAATCATTTTGATATATCTGAGAATGCGGATTACGACATTCCAATGATCAACATAAGGAGCATGCATGAATTGACTAACACTCATAGCAAATGAAATATTAGGATTGATAATTGTGAGATAGATGAGTTTTCCTACAAATCTCCTATATCTCTCAAGATCTAAATATGGTTCACTTTGCTCTGCCATCAATTTCTAATTTGGATCCATGGGACTATCAATAGGCCTATAATTACTCATGCTTGTCTCTTCCAAAATATCCAAAGCATATTTTCTTTGAGAAATAATAATGCTTTCCTTGGATTGAGTAACCTCTATACCAAGAAAGTATTTGAAGTAGCTAAGATCCTTAGTCTGAAAGTGACTGAATAGTTGTTTGAGATGAGAGATTTTGGTATCATCATCGCTAGTGATAATAATGTCATCAACATAAACAACCAGGTAAACACATTTCCTAGGTGTAGCATGACAATAAAAAATAGAATGATCTACTTCGTTACACTTCATCCCAATACTCTACAAAACATGGTTGTATTTTCCAAACCAATCTCTTGGAGACTATTTAAGCCTATAGAGAGATCGACACACTTTACAAACTAGACCAAACTCCCCTTGAGCAACAAATCCTAGAGGTTGCTCCATGTAAACTTCTAATTAATCATGAAGAAAGACATTTTTAATGTCCAATTGGTGAAGGGGCCAATGACGAACAACAACCATGGCAAGAAAGAGACAAACGATGGTGATCTTAGCCACAAGAGAAAACGTATCCCTGTAATCAAGACCATTGAGCCTTAAGACAGTCAACCTCACCACTAGGATCAACTTTAATCACGTAAACCCACCGATAACCAACCGTCTTTCTTCTAGGAAGAAAAGGGACCAATTCCCATATACCACTTTGTTCAAGAGCCTGCATTTCAATAATCATGACATATTGCTATATAGGATAATCAAGTTCTTCATCAACATGCTTGGGAATAATAATAAAAGACAAAGAAGAAACAAAAGAGAAATATGCAGGAGATAATCAATGATAACTCAAATTTATAAATAGGATGCGGATTTGAGTGGATCAAATACCTTTCCTAAAAACAATAGGTCAACCTAAATTTTCATCATGAGCAAGTGATGATGGAGAAGGATCCATGGTAGAGGTGACTGAGGGAGAAAGTCCTAAATCAAGAGAATCTTCAAGCAATGTAGAACTAGATCTCTATGTCATGTACTAATCTGTAATGAGAGGTGAACTGTTGGTTGGAGAGTGAGGCTGAATTTTTTCTTGGTTAAGAGCCTCATAACTAGGGGACATCATTGGATTAAAAGATGAGATAGGTAATACCCGTTGGATAGAGTTAGAATCTTGCATAGACAAGAAGAAAAATAGAGTTTCTTTAAAGAAGGTAACATTAGCAGACATGTAATATCTCTCAATGGTTGGAGAATAACATTTGTATCCCATTTAAAGGCATGAGTATCCAAGAAACACACAGTTGATAACCTTGCAGAAAGCTTATCTAGACCTAGAGAGACATGATATAAAGGTTCATTTGGAAAAAATCGTTAAATGAAGGACTTTATTTCCAAATGATGAAGATGACATTCTATTTATCAAAAAACATGCAATGAGAATTGCATCACCCTAATGATGTACTAGAACATTTCCACTAAACATTAAGGAGCGTGCAATTTCTACTAAATGTTGAATTTTCCTTTCTACTATTCCATTTTGTGGTGGTGTGAGAACATGTGGATTGACACAAAATACCTAGTGAGGATAGCAGCAAAAAAAGTTTGGCAAAAAAATATTCTTTGGCATTGTCACTTCTAAGAATTTTAATGATTTTTCCAAATTGGTTCTTGATTTCATTAAAAAAGACAAAAAAATAGGCAAAAGTTCAAATCTATCTTTCATTAAATATAACTAATTACATCAAGAATACTCATTCATAAATGCAACAAAATATCTAAAACCAAAAGATATTACAAGGCTTGGTTCCCAAATATTTGAATGGACAGTAGAAAAAACCGAGTTAAATCTTCTTTCAGTTTATTTAGGAAAAGAAGACTAGATATATTTGCCTAACTAACATGATTCACATTCTAACATTTGGACTTGTTTGAGATCAAGAACCATTATCTTTAATTTTGCCAAACTTAGGTGACCTAAACGGTCATGCAAAAGCTTTGGAGACAAAGTTGCAACACAAGACATAGAAGGGCTGGTTTCTAGATGGTAAAGACCTCGATTCATGTTCTACATCAATCAAACCACCCATACCACATTCCTATATAACAAAGGAATTAACATCAAATGTCATTAAACAATTTAAAGAATGAGTCAATAGGTTTAAAGACATGAAGTTACAAGGACAATTAGGAACATACAAAACAAAAGTTAAACTTAAGGAAGAAGAAAAAGGGACTTGACCAATTCCTTGTGAAGCAACTTTTGAACCATTGGCTAAGGTAATAAGGTGAGGAAATTTAGGTGGAGAAATAGATGAGAATAGGGAATCATTACCGAAAATATGGTCAGAAACACCTAGATCAACTATCCATGAACCTTGATTTTCCACAAATTGAGAGATACAAGCTATTGAGACACTTGGCAATAAGGATGATTAAGCTTGGCTATTGGATTTCAACCGTAAATATTCTTGATACTCCTCATCAAAGAATTGACTCAGATTTCTCAAATTTAGACATTCATTGTCTTGTTAGGAAAACCATGCAAAGAGTAACAATTCTCTTCAATATGATCCATTCTCTTACAATATGAGCATTGAAGACATCCACCTCTACTACCACATCCTCCTCGATTGCCACAACCTCCTCTACCACGAATGGATACCATTGTTGAAGAATCAACTACTTCAATCAAATTCTCTGCCTTTTTAAAGGTAGGCACATGGAGTAGACAAGTTATAAAATTCTCCATTAAAAGAACCTCTTGACCTATCAAAATTTGATCACGAACATGCTCATAGTCTGGATTCAACCACGAAGAATCAACACCACATATAACTTATCAAGTTTCTTTTGTATTTCTTTCAGTGACTTAGCTTCCACAAATATCCTCAGTTCTTTAATTGCAGACTGTGCTTGTGACACATGAAATCATGTTATGATCAACTTGTTCAAGGGAAGCTAACTTGTGGGCAGAATCATAGAAAGTTGGATATCATTAGTAATGATACCTTGCACCTTTTTCCAAAAAGTGTAATAGGTTTTGAAGGATCTAAGAGTTATCAATATATTGGGTTCCACTAACTGCCACAACAAGGCACAAAGTTGAAAGTCCAGCTTCTTCTGTTGTTCTTTGTTTTCTGATGAAACTTCATTTTGATATCCTTTTCAAGATAGTCATGGTGACCTTGGCCAAGAAACCAAGGTTCAACAGAAGCTGACCAGAAGAGATAATTTTTTCTATTTGGTTTCTTTGATGTTATAATGGGAGTCCCAGAAAAGGAAACAAGGGCAATAATAGACATAGATCTAGAATCAGAGGCAAAACTTGTCATCTTGCAAAGTAAACAGGGCACAAGCCTGTGAAAATCTTCTCGGAGAGCAAGAATCACCTCTTAAAGGTGTTAAAACAGAAAAGAGATGGTTCAAATAGAAGTAGAAGTTGACAAAGCTCAGGGAGGCAGAACGGAGGAGTTCTGATTACTAGATTGTGGCACGTGTGTTTCACACATCGAACTAGATGTTCAAATGGTGACAGTGCATGACAGCGTGTGCAGAGGTTTTACCCTCCAAGACTTGGCAGGCTGGGTTGCACTAAGGAAGGCGATTTTGACAGTATGTTCAATGGGCTGAATGGTGGCAGCTGGCAGCCAAAGTATGATTGGCAGCACTAGACGGTAGTCAGATGATGACGAGCCTTCATGAGGTCAGCAAGGACTCGACCAACCAAAGCGAAATCATACCCGCTCTAATACCAGGTTGAGAACAAAGGATAGTTGAATAAAGCTTGAGTGGGTTACTTCACTTAGATGAGACTTTCATATATATATGAGTAAAAAGGTAAAACAAGTACATCTAAGGAAAAGAGGCCAGACTGTGCCACCTTATAGGTAGGCTACAGCAAGCAAAATCAAAAGCTATCTGACTAACAAGACATAATATGAAATACATCTATCAATTTAACAATAAGCAAGGGCAGATGGCTAGTGGGAGGGAACTTTGAAAAAGAATAAAAGCACCCAAACTAGCCCCTCCTTTCTTGAGTGTCTACTACTTACCCCCTCTTTGGTAGAAGTTTTTGCAATGATATAGAGCCAAGAAGAAATACAAAAGAACATAGGGAAAAAAGTCAACTTTGACTTATTCTGCTTTACGAGATGTTGAAACATCTGATGCTCATTGTCTTTTCTTCAAATGATCTCAGTCTCACATCTAAGACTAATTGTTTTATATTTAGGTTGCATTTGGTAAACATATTAGAATGGAATTGGACAAAACACAACTCAACTTCCTTTCAATGTGTGGTGCATTTTAACGATAGGATCAAAACCTTTCAGCTCTGCCAAAAGGTGGAACCAGAGATAGAATGGAATGAAATAATTGATCCACCGTTCTGTCCACACACCAAATGCTACATTGAAGAAAACAAGTTCCTATGATGTAGGGTTATCCAATCTGAATCCAGCCAACACGAGCCAGATTCAGAATCAAAAAAACATTATTGACATATCATGCATGCATATGGCAGCTAAATGACATTCAAGAATGATAAATGCAAACAAAATGGTAGACTTCTCAGTTTTAATAATGGTATGGTACATAAAGCCCCAAATAATAATTTTTGTTTTTAACAAACTTAATAACTTTCCTTTCAGAAAAAAAGAAAGAAATCTAATTTGTATTCAGTTTTATCAAATAGCCAAAGAACTCTAGAACTACAGTGAAAGATATTAAATTACACACTGTTCTCAATCTGGATATTCTAAAAATATAAATAATATAAACCATGAGATAAGCATGGATTTGTTTAAATTCCTAACTAATATAATAGACAAATTTAGCAATGTTAAACTACTTGTTTCTATAAATATGAAACATTTAATTCTAGTAAAATGTTCTTTTGTTGATAATAAATTAACTTTTTTGCTGCCACATACATATTGAATCACTTTTAGAGAAGACTACAGACCTCTTCTTTTCAAAGAAATGGAACATTGTCAGTATCCTTTTAAGGGGTGTGGGTATCATGAGAAGATTAATGTCTCTCTGTTCTTTTACTGTGTTATTGCCACTTCAAGTCTCTAAATCCAAACATTTTTAGAACCATAATTTTAGGGTAAAATATCTTTTAAGTCCATTATATTTTTTCATTTTTCCATTTTGGTTCTTTATGTTTTAAATTTTCTAATTTCATCCTTTATGTTTTTTAAAAAATCCATTTTAGTCCTTTTTCCGTCCTTTTCATTAGAAAAAAGACTAAAATAGATCTCTTTAAAAATATAAAGGATGAAATTGAGTATTTTAAAACATAAAGGATTAAAATTGGAAGTTTTAAAACATAATGGACCAAAATGAAAAAATGCAAATACTTAAGGATCAAAATGATATTTTATTTTTTAATTATTTTACCATTTTAAAAATATAATTAAAAATATCAATAGTATAAAAACTATTGTCATTTTCTTATTAATTACTTGAAAAATATCTTTTTTTGTCACTATGCATTGGTTTGAAATATCTATCAACTTTATCAATGAACAATTTTCCTCAGGAAATCCAATTGGTCACCTTTAGTGAGTCTCTCCTTTCAACAACGTTTTTTTCATTCACAAGATTCCAACCCAAGACTTTGTATTTAGAGATCTAAGTCTAGTGTTTATTTTCTAAGAAATATTTAATTAATTAACTAATGAGTTAATTTTATCAATTTAGTCGTACAAACTTAAAATTATAAATAATTTTATCCCTATGAAAATTTGATTACAAACATACTAAATGTGAGTTTGAAAACTTTGTTTAAAATTAATTATTTCGTAGAATTAAGAAAATTATTAAAAATAGTTATCTAATAGAAGATAAATTAATTCGAGCACAAAAACAATTGACATTAAAATACTACAAAATATAACAATATTTATTCTATTGTTAATATTTTTAATTACATTTTTAAAATGACAAAATCAAAAAAATAAAATATCATTTTGATTCTTTAAGTTTTTGTAATTTTCCATTTAGTCCATCATGTTTTGAAATTCTCATTTGGTACTTCATGTTTTAAAATTGTCAATTTCATCTTTTATGTTTTTAAATTGACCCATTTTAGTCTTTTTAAAGACCAAAATGAGAAAATGCGAAAACATAATGGATCAAAAAGGACAGAAAATGTCTCTCTGTTCTCTTACTGCATTATTACCACTTCAATTCTCAAAATCCAAACATTTTTACAACCATAATTTTATAATTATAGGCAGCATAGTGCTGATGTATTAACCATAAGTACATAAGAATTTCACCACAATAACTAGTATGAAATATACCTCTGACAGATTAACCCATTCCCATGTTTCATTTGCAGTCCCCATGTCATAGATTAAAGCATGTCGACCCTGAAAAGTTAGAAGTTAAAATTCTTAATTACTTGTGGGAGTTCAAATACATACTAACTGACAAACAAATTCTTAATTACTTGTGGGAGTTTAAATACATCAGCTCGATTGTAATCAGTGATAATGGCTTCATAAAAGTTGTTGTCATCCGGCCATCTTGTTCGCACTCTCCTACCAACTAATGAATCCAAGGATGCTCCATCAGCAAGCTCACCCATAACAGTACCAGAAGTAGCTCTATTAGGTACTTGATTCCTTCCACCTAGTCCTGATGAAGGGTATTGCTTTATTGAAGATACACCAGGTAATGCTTGGCCCTGAAAGTAAACACAAATTTTGCTTATTGATTATTCCTTACCACTAAATAATGTATTCCACATCTCCATCAGAGACAAACCCAAGCTCAGTGAAGATAAACAGAAATGAAGAGCACAGTGTGCATTTATCGTTTGCTTACAGGTTTGTGCTTCTTGCCCTTAGATCCAGAAACAGATCCTCGTTTTGCCACCGAAGATGGCTGAAGGGCTGCAGCCACAGGTTGGGGATGAAATGGAGAAGGCCCAGAAAAAGATTGTGATGGTGCAGATGGAGTTATCTTCTGCTTCTTACGAGATGCAGAGATAGTGGGACTTTGAATTGAATCATGAATAGGTTGTCCAGTACTCAGCACACCAGGCTGATTGCCTTCTGCCTGTCTCCACTCCCTAAAATTGATGTTCAATAAGGTGTTGATTAACAAAATACCAGTGCATGTGGAAAAAGCCATGTTTCACAGTTTTATCAGACCTTATATTTTGTATGACATCATCTGCATTAACATGACCTAGAAGTTCTCTGTGTTCCTCATTTGATAATCTTAGTTCTTTTCTAAGTTCTGTAATCAAGCTTTCCTTCTCCTGAAGAAATACATGTCATTTAGCACTCATTTAAAACTGATCAAACAATATTTAAAATATTAGATACATGAAAACCAAATGACAGAATATACCCAAGTAATGGCATCAGCTTGAGCTTTAAAGGCTCGTAGAACTGAACTGTATGCTTCCTTCTCAAGTTGGTGAATTTGAGTTTCCATATTGATTTCACCGTACATCCTGGGGTATGGAATTGAACCTACTGCAGATCTTCCATTCCCTGTAAGATGTGCCCCTCTGGAGATTCTATTTTGATGTGTTGGTGGAAGATCATCATCAGTTCCTACAATTATCAAGTGAATGCATGTAATGTAAGTATAACATGTGAGGCCAGACCATGGATCCTTGAAATAGGTATCAACCAGACTTTTTTGGCACTGATGAAAAATCTATCTGATTCACAAGCAAAGCATTGTAAGGACAATTCCAAGTGTTAGGAGTAGCACACATGCATTTACTATTTATACAAAGTGACGACACAATCCATTCACCATAACAAATAACTAGATAAGAGATACAATCTTAAGGGAGAATTAATAATTAAAAGCACCAAAATTTCATCATGGGTACAATGCAGGCAGTATGCCATACAATGGCATTACATTGTATCATGTAGAGAAGCATGTACGCAATAATGACAAAAAAGCAAGGTGGGGGAAGGGATAAAAAAAGTTGCCATTTAAGGACCTTGAGAGCATAAACATTTTATTTAAAAAAGCTTTAAGTTCTTATAAACAAATGGATAGACATTTCCATATGTTTCTTATTAAGTTTGAAAATTTTAAGAAACTACTTCTCAATCAAACCATCAATTAGGATAATTCCAGGCAGCACAAGGGTTCAGCACCTACTGCTGGTAAAGGTGAGGCGTGACTAAAGTGCCTCATTGCTAACTTAAAGAAAGAACCCAAGAGGCTCAGCCATCAGATTCACTAAACAAGTGACTAATTGTTGGTCTTTGGAACTGTACGCAGAAAGCAGCTTGGAATTTTGAAATATAACATTTAATCTTCTACATTTATAAAAAATGTCAAGTTTGAGCAGTGAAATTTATATGGCACTTTAATGCAAAACAACCAAACAATTTCCTGCTTTCTTCTTTCTAATGCATTTCTTTAGCAAGGTACACACTTTTCTGTCCCTCTCTAGTCATTAAAATGCCCTCAGGCCTAAGGGCAACCGTTTCCTCCTTAACTGTTCATAGTAAGACAAGCGAACAAGAAAATTCACTTCTTTCATCATGGAATAAACACAACAACAACAACAAAAGCTTTATTCTACTAGGTGAGACCAGTTACATGAATCACATGATGTCATAGAGCTCAATTAAAGGTCAACTTCTTATGAATATTATTCACCATGAAATCCCGCTTAACAATTTCCACCATTGTCATTGTTGGTCTCCCTCTCCCCTTTCCACACCCTTGTCACTGGACTAAATACCATGCAACTTTCTCTTCTCACTATTACTTTTAGTGGTTTTCTTTGCACATGTTCAAACTACCTTGACCAATTATCTGTTGTCTTTTCCTCAATAAACATATAAGGAAGACACTAATTCTTTAGTCCCTTGAGACGTTACCAAAACAAATCACAAAACACGCACCACTAGTACCATACCCATTAATCAAACACGCTCTAAAGTTACTCACTTTTACAATTTGGAAAAGACAAAATGAACACAACTCCCCAAGCAAAGCAAGAAACCCAACAATACGGCACCAATTGAAATCCCCACACTCCTCAAAAACCCATCAAAAAGAAGAAAACAGAAATGGGTCAACCGAGAAAACAAAAACAAAGAAACTCAAACAAAACCCCAACCCTAGAATTAAAGAAGTCTTCAAGATTCTGGCACAAGAAGGCAAAAAGCAAGGAACTTTAAAATGAAACTCACCGCTACTATCATAGGGTTCGTAGTCCATAGCCAGTTTGCACCGAAATTGAAGAACCCAGATCCAGAAAAGCGCAAAAACCAAGAATTTCAGCGAAACGGACAACGAACGAGGAACGACAAGTTGAAGCAGAAAATGAGTCGAAGGTAGAATGGAATCGTGGGTGGTTCTGTCGAGTAGAGCCTCAATTTGTCTGAATCGGACACTGAGTTGTGACTTGTGAGTTCGACTCGTTATGTTTTATAATTCTATTGGTCCTCCCGCCCATACTAAGGAACAATAAATTTTTAGAGTTTAGGCGTATAAATGGAAAGTGAATAAAAGAAATTCGAGCACAAAACAAAAATGGAATATTGTTGTGTTTGAGAAAATGTTTTTTATTTTTATTTTATTTTGTAAGATATTATATAAAAAATCAAAATATTAAAAATAATGGTTTTTTTTTTAATTTTAATTAGTATTTTAATTTTTAGTTTATTTTATATAAATATATAATAAGTAAATATTTTAAATATATAAATTATATTATAATTCATATTTTAATATATAAAAATATTAAAAATAATATGTTAAAATAAATAAATAATTAATTTTTTTACTGCAGTTAAATAAAAAAATTTAAAACACTATTGTTGAAGGAAAAAAAAAATATAATCACTTTGGTTATATATCGAGAATTTAAATTCAAAACTACTCATTGAACTAAAATAATTTTATATCTATTGATTTATGTACTTAATAATAATTTTTTATATTTTTAAAGTTAGGCTATTGGAAATCCAAATCTGAAAAACTGAAATGATTTTTAGTTTTAATTCATGAATCTGTGTTAGCATATTTTTTTATTTTTTTTTTCAGTGAACTACGCAAATTAGTTAAAGAAGGCACAGGTTATTACCCATTAAAACCAAAACATCATTTATGATTTGTGTGTGTCTTTATTGTTCATCTAAAACACATAATTTATGAGTCTTGTACAGTTGGAGTTTTTTTTATATATAGTTAAGTGTTGAATTATCTTAGAAACAAAAAATTTCAAACTTGAGAGTCTTTTATGACAAATTCTGACAAGTAACTCGTATGTAGTTAAATTCCGATACTATTACAATGACTTTTTTTTTAATCTATTACAATGAAAGTTGATAAAAGGATAAATTTGACAAAAGAAAATTAAAGAGTTAAATTGAATTTAAAAGTTAACGTATGAAACCAAAACTTGTATCAAAATGGAAAGAATAGTGAGAAATGTTCAAATTTAATGAAAGGTCGCATTTCTTTTTAATAAAGATATGTTTTTATTAAAATAAATTGAAATGTTGTATTTTTTTTATGAAAATATGTCCATTGACAAAAAAAATAAAATATAAGTACAAAAGCTTGTATATTTTCATAAAACTCTTTATTCTTTTATAAGAATGTGTTTTTTTAAGGGTTGTGTTTTCTTATCAAAAGGTATAAGAATGTCTTTTTAAAGGATTGTGTCCCTTCACCAAAAAATAAGGGGTGTTTTTTTAAAAAGTTATATCTTTTCACTAAAAAGCATAAACTATTCTACAAATAAAACTAACTCACATGTACAAAAATATGCAAAAATCATCTAAATCTTTACTTTTAAATTACTTTCTTTATTATCTTCTAAGTAGAGAAATTAAGAAGATTATTATTTTATAAACTACCATTAATAAATTTGATTGTGAGTGTGCAAACCAAATCGAAGGACTTTATTATATCTTGAATATGGATATGTCATTAGACTTATTGCGTCAAATTTATGTAGAGATTGGTTTGAGTAAATCAAACCTTAAGCTTGATATTTCACAACATGTCTCAAAAACTCATACCTAAAGATGAGTAAATGTGTAAAGATTTATGAGCTGACCCACATAACCCACAGCGTGCAGATATGAGTTCTAAATTTTGAAGATTGTTTAAAGCACGAACTATTTTACTCGCCCCGTTTAACCCATGAGTTAAGCAGATATATCTGCGAGCTTCGTGGACTTCTTAATAACTAATTGAAAAGGGAAGGAAGGCATAGAAAATGAAGTACATGGTAAAGTGGATCTAAAGAAAGAGTAGCAAACTCCTCCTTCGTTCTCCTCCTCCGTAGCAACATATGCGACGACAGCAGTAAACGTGATGACAACCCTCCTTGTCCTTTGTAGCAGACCTTTCTCCTTTAAGGTATGTTTTGTTTCCCAATCTGTGTGTGTCCACAAAAATCACATCGCGTCTCATTGCATATGCGTCGTTCAAACACCCAACCTCGAACTCCCCTTCCCTCCTCCCCTACAACTTCGATCCCCCCCCCACCTTCCCTATCTTCCTTGCATGATACTTTTTAAAGTTTTTGATTTTCTAAATTATCTCTTATTTTTTATTTTCTAGATTATCCCCTCCCAAAAACTTCAAAACCTACCAAAAGAACTAGTTTTTTTTTTAATTTCATATAATGATTTGTAACAAAATTGTTTGGTAGAGGAATTACCTATTAAATCCTGTTTTTGTTGGTTTTTTGGGTTAAATGTCTTAGCTTTTTGAAAATGGAATTCTTTGATGAATCATTGAATAAAAGAGTTGATATGTTGGATGAAAATGAAATGCAAACTCTAAAAATTCAACATGCACCAAATGAACCTAAGTCCAAAAAATAAAATAAAAGGTCTAGGAGACTTTCATCTTCTGTGTGGAATTATTTTCATAAATTATCTAATGATAAAGCTTTATGTAAGGCTTGTGGAAAGGATTTAGCGAGAGGTGGCAATAGGAATGACACTTCAACTTTATTACATCATATTGATGGTTGTAAGAAGATTTCAAAAGGAAGTAGTGAAAGTGAGGTTGGCAAGCTTATGTTTGATCAGGCTGGAAAACTAAAATCTAGAAGAATTGACCAAAAAGTGGTGAATGACATGATAAGCATGATGCTAATAGAGCATGACCTTCCATGCAAATTTGTTTAATATGGGGGGTTTAGGCAATTGGTTAAATACTAAAATATTGATGCTAAGATACTTTCTAGGTGTGCTTCCACAATATATGTGACAAATATATATGACACTAAAAAGGAAAAATTGAAAGATGTGTTGTCCAAAGTTCCTAGTAGAATATGTTTGACATCTAATTTATGGACTTCTTGTACTACAAAGGATTATATTTCATTAACTACACATTTTGTTGATGAAAATTGGAAACTTAATAGCAAAATTCTTAATTTTGATCATTTACCTCCTCCACACTTTAGGGGTTAAATTGATTGAAACAATATATGAATTTTTGGAAGAATGGGGATTGAGAAGAAGATTTTTTCTTTTAACTTTGGATAATGCATAGACAAATAGTCAAATGGAAAAGATGTTAAAAAAAAGACTTTTGAATAACAACAATGGTTTATTTTGTGGTAGGAAATTTTTTCATATTTAATATTGTGCTCACTCACATTTTAAACCTTATTGTTCAAGAAGGCTTGAAGGTTGCAAAACATGTTTTAGATAAAATTAGTGAATGTAATGTATTGATAAAATGAAAATTAAATAAAATAAAATAATTAAAAGTGTAAGTAATTAAAAATGAGAAAATAACAAATAATGAAAATAGATATTAGATAATTTTAGTAAAGAGAATTATTCTTTAATAGAGTTTGTTTTCATTAGTGTTAATGTTGAGGTTGGGAATGAAATAGTTATATCAAAATATTTTTAGATAATTAATAAGTAAAGTGTAGAAAATAAATTATGTAATAAATAAATTTTAATTAATTATTTGGACAACTAAACATAGTTTTTAAGAATATTTTTATTTGAGATAAATAGTAGATAAACATAAACATAAAACAAAAATATAAAATATAAGGGTCATTGTGGAATT
>JAMLFT010001381.1:0-31176 GCA_026544285.1 Pachyrhizus erosus
TTAATTTTCAAATCTTATAAATTCAAAAATTTTACTCATAATTACCTTTTAAATATTTTTATTTATTAATTCATTCCGTTATACATTCACCCACATACTATGATAAAAAGTAGACTTTGAAATGAATATTATATATGGATTTGGGATGTTACATAAAGCAACATTGTAAAATGAAATAAAAACATTATAATTTATATCAAGCATCATAGTAAAAGATAAGACTACATAAAGTAAGTATATCGATAATAAGTACAATACGTGCCACGCATACATCAAAGGCAATACTAGTCATCTGCCACACCACATCACACATGCATAAGGAAATATATATAGGGAAATACTAAATACATCAAAATAAGTTGTGTATCACTCTCCCAGCTATGCAAAAGTGTCCTGAGAACAGTCAGGACTACACCATCCCTGTATAAAAGAAATAACCCACCATACTTTGCCTTAGTTTATCATCTCTGGTGGAAGAGACGCTGTAGCACTAGAAGGAGGAGAGGAGGTTTTCGAGCCAGAGTGAAAATTCGTTGCTCATGCCCTTCATCCATGCCTAGGTACATACTTTGGGGAGTCTGCTAAAACTACCCCTAAGGGACTCACAATTGGTTGCTCGATAGCAGGCTGTGCTACTTCTATGGGCTGATCCTAGGAAATGGCATAAACCTATAAGCAGTGCAAAGTCAATGACGGGTGCCACGACAGGGATTGCTGAATCCGTTGGCGGTGGTGATGAATGCTACTAATACACAAATGGTGGCGAAAATAAGCTTGGTATAGGAGAAACGAACATCACTGAAAGGAAATCTCGATAGGTCACCCCACTAGTAACTTGATCCCAGGTCCAGACCCTGGGACCAACCCACTCAATAATCAGATTGAAGGAGATCGGTATGTGCACCATCTTCATCAATCACCAATACATTATCGTACATGCAAACAAACAAGGAAATGAATGATGAATATAAATTTCAAACTTATCTATATGTTAAGATAGGGCATTATACTGTCAGTTATTTTGCAAAACCAACAACACTTTATGGGAGAACCTAACTTTGTCTATTAATATCATTTAATCTAGACGCTGTATGGTTGCGTACTTCTCACAATAATAGTTCTCTAGTTGACTTGGGAAATAACTAGGAGTAAATACACCTCTAACCTTAGTATTCTCTCTCATTAAACACAAAGAAACTCGGGATTTTCAAAATTTAGGACAATACGCAGTCCTTCTATAGGCATACAAGACACATCAATCTTGAAAAATACTGAACAGTCAGTTGAGGATGTCAAGCTTGGTCAGGTGAATATTCCAATATTAGTGCCCTACCTTGACCATTGGGACTTTCATCATTCAACTATTACTTCGAAGACCTCCGTCAATGGATCCCTGCCGGTTATTCTTCAGTGTACCAAACTATTACCTTTTATATAGAATATCATGCCCCTGCATGTCCCTCACATCACATTACTTGACTAGGCCACCACTCAACGACAAAGACTCAAATTCGTAACTTAATATACTAATCGTGGTAATTTGGGCATTGTGGCGATGTCTAGGCACACATAGGAAATCACAAATAGTAAGGTTTATAACGTAGGCAAGCATACCTGAAAGGAATCATGCTCTCCTAGCTACAATGTAATTGTCAAGTGTGTGTGCCTAAAAAGGGATTCAACAAATTTGTACCTAATCATCAAGCATTTAAGAAAATTCTTAATTAACTGAAACTTTTGGGCTATCCTAATGTTGTTAAGATTTATCTAATTCATGTGTAAGGCTGAAATATTTAGGTAATTAAAGTACTCACGTTCTGAAATTTTTATTTAAATTTAATCATCTAATTTAAGGAAGCTATCATTTTTCTTTTCTAAAACTCTGTTTGGGCCAAAAGGATCTTTGTTAGAAATAAACACAATGTTATTCTATTTTATATCTTTAAAAAACTTTTCTATAATTATTATTGATTAACTTATACTGGACTAAGGTGATCTTTTCCTAATTAAGGTGCCAAAACCGTGGCTGCGTTAGGCAATTGTTTTGTTTTGTCTTTTTTATTTTTCCTAAAATTGTTCATTACCTAGTTACCACATGAATTTTATTTAGTAGTAAAAACAAGTTTCTTGTTTGCCTTGATCCATCACATGGTCGTGAACCATTTACTAAACAAAAAAAAATAAAAATCAGTTCCTTTCCATGAAATAAGTTGTGCCTTTAATTTAAGTGAAATAAATTAGTGCAAATTTTGTCAAGAGTAAACCTTTCCTATAAAGACTGAAAAGTTTCTTTTTGTTTAAGCTTTCAAAATAGAGATATTATTTCTATTTGTTTTATAAAATGAAAATATGATCTCAGTTTTGGTTTGAATTTATAAAACAGAATCCAATTCTCCTTTTTTGTTTTAAAGATTACTAAACAGAAACAAAATCTCGCTTCCCTTCAAGTATATAAAACAGAATTACGAAACATTTCTTATCAAAGTTTATTTAAAAGCAACAAGGTTATCATCTTTTACTTAGTTTTATCAAACAAAAACCTAACCTGATTTTGATTTCATAAAACAGAAACCTTTTTTGTTTTTGAATGTATAAATTTGAATAAGTAGATTTTTTTCTTTCCATTTAAGTATGTGAGGCAGAAACAAGATATCATTTTTCCAATCAAGTTCATAAAACAGAAACATGACTTCATTTTCATTTTATAAAAAAAATCTTTTCCTAATTGAATTTATAGGAAAACAGTTTTTTTTTTACATAAGACAACGAGGTATCACTTCTTACTAAAATTTATAATACAATAACATAGTCTTATTTTAGTTTTATAAAACAGAAACCTCTTTCTGAAAGAATTTACAATCAAAATATAATCTTCCTAATTTTAATTTAAAAAATCGTAGCCAATAATTTCTATGTGATTTAATTTTCATATAAATAGAAACAAACACCCTCTTTAAATTTTATAAAAACAACCAGTCAAAACTCCATTATCCCCTTTCAAGCTGAAAAGGTAATCATTGAGGAGGCTAGCAAGATGTATATGTGGACTTCTAACAAACATAACAAAATCAAAATAACTTTTTTTATCTTTTCTCTTCAAAACTCAAAATAGAGATTATCACAAGAGAGGAAAAAATTGCTTTTCTTTTAAAGTAAGAGAGCACATGCATGAGATCAAAATGTTTGATGAAACATTCATAAGGGTTAGTGTCATACTTCTTGTATCCAAAAGAAACTTTCCTTTTCCTTACCAAGCTATCTCTAAAAAAAAAAATCAAGGAGAGAAAAGGAATACACACAAGCGTTCCAATATAAGGATAATAAAAGTAAACAGAGAGAAAAAAAATCAAAACTTTGCTTTTACATTTTAGATATAATTTCACTGTTCTCCTTTTTTCTTATGAAAACCGAAATCTGTAACTCCAAAACAAGAATGAAAAAAAATGCTCTTTTTTGTATTAAGCTTACATGCATATCCATAGATGATCACTAACTTGTCTACTAAGAAAGAAAAATACTCAAATTCAAAAGAATGAAGGGAAAAAAATGGCAGAATCTCCCCAGAAATTGAGAGTGTTTCAATCATCATATACTCCAGAAGCAGTGTGAGAAAATCATCAGAAAGGAAAGAGAAGAGAGAAAAGAAGAAAAAAAAAAGTAGAAGCTACAAAGCCCTTTCATGCATAAGTGATAAAAAAAAAACTTGCTTCGTACTCCCCTTTGCCTTAAAACTAGGTGCTTCTCAGGTCTGCTGGACGTGTGTGTTGAAGCTTTTCAAGGAAGCTTCAAGTTACTGTTAGCTTGGAGAAAGAAGGAGGAGAAACATGGAGTTCTCCAAGGGAAGCTTCAAGTTACTATTGCCTTGGAGAAAGAAGGATGAGAAACGTGGAGAGAGTTTTGGGTGTTGGCTTCGGTGTATTTAAGAGAAAAAGGGACCAGTGGCAATTTGGTTTATACATAACTGAGGCTAGTCAGGCGTTTATATACGGTTTGATTTGGACACTTAAACCTTGATGAATTCTTCTCTTATTAACAAACTAATTCTGTTCTTATTAAAATATTGTAGTGGTGTCATTTTGTTATTATAAATGATTTATCATAATGATAAAAACTGTCATAATAATGAGTATTTTTTTAAATTAGAATTTTTTATAGAAATTTAATTTGATAAATTTCTAATTAATTAGAAAAAAATATTATTTGATTAGAAACAATGGTTGGGTATTATACTACATTAATTTAGTCTCTACACTTGTAGGATTTTTACTAAGACGATCAACAATTAAGTCTTCTTAAGCTTTCATAATATTTTTCCTAGTCTCTCTAAGATGTTTCTTAACACAATATTTTAATCTTTATAGGTCTACATTGAGTATTCTCACCTTTTCAGATTTAGATTGCTGAGTATTATCTCCTCTCCAGGACAATATTTACACTTCTATAGGTTACAATCTTCAATATTCTTAGTCTTTACAGGCCTTTGACCTCAATATTTTAACTTTTATAGGTTCCATTAAGGATTCTCATATGTATGGGTTAATTCAACAAACTTTTCCATGATTTTTCACAAGCCTTTCCATGATTAATTCAACAACAATATTATTATAGACTCACAACAAACTTAGTTGTGAACAAAAATCACTCAAAAAGCATCAGTCTCCTAATTGCTCTTTTGAGTTTCTCACTCACTGGATTCTATTTGGACATACTCAAATACTCCCTTCTAGATGCTCCAATAAGGTTACACAAAGTTTGGAGACTTACATACACTCTTTGTGATTGATACAAAGTTGACTGAAATCCTAAAGTGTTTATGGCTAAAGAAGACTCTCTATTAAGAGCTAGATATTCTTTCTAAATGGCTTTGAATTTTTTGACCTTACCCATTGGCTATTTTTCTTCCTTGCAATTGACTTCTTTGAATGGGTTTTTTAGGCCTTGTACTAGTTGCTTATGATTGTTGGAGAGAATTTCAAACTTTGTCAAATGTCGTGTGAGGTATCTTTTTCATATAACTGTGTTTTGACTATTTCCCCTTGTTATTTTTATAGCTTATGCACTTTTCTTGTTGTATTCTCTACTTCTTTTTCACCTATAACTAGCACAATTTCAAAATCAAATTGTGGTTGTGACACCTCAAATTCAACTATATTTTCAAATAAAAAGAAAGTTCTAATACTAACTAAATATGACACCTCAAATTCAACTATATTTTTAATTAAAAAAAACTCTGATACCAACTAAATGTAACATATCAAATTAACTTCTCTATTTATAATTAATTATCCTTTATTGAATTTATTTTGTTTCATTCTAACATGCTTCATACACTTTAATAAAATGGCATTCCTTAACATATATTTTTATTTTTTATTTTTTGACAAGTTTACAAGGTTTGTTTGAATTTTAAAAATAAATATCATAGGAAGAAATAGTTTTTTAAAAAAATTCAACTTGTAAAAAATTGTTCACGTGAACCTTTATAAAACTTTAGTTAACCAAATAAGAGTTGCGCAAAATTTAGTTTTCATAAGCGTGTATAAGACAATACAAATTTAAGCAAAATTTATTCTTTACAAGTAAAAGTTAATGCGTAGGATAATAAATTACACACATAAGAAATCCATCAGATAAATTCTTATCAATATCAATGCATTTTATCCATGTCATAGTTACTAAAAGTGATAATAATAATGGAGTGCCAATATACAAACCATGGATGCAAAAAGAATAAAATTTTCAAATTGAAGATTTATGATGCTCATATATTAAAGAATGACCTAGTCTACCCATACATAGTATCCTAGCCAGAGCAGTGGTAGTAAATCCTATTATATACACACATGTATATATCTATATTGTGAGCTGCACATCATCTCCACCCTTCATGTGGATCCCTCAGATGGATCCTTCTCCTATAGTGGGTTGTGGACCCACTGTCCCTCAATGGGCTGCACTGCCAGATGGAAGGTTGGCTTGTAGAATCTCCACATCAGTATTTTAAAAAAAATTAGGGATGTAAGGAGTGAGTCCTCAGTCCAAATTGAGTCACACAATCACACATATAAACGCTCTCACTCACTTTCATCTTCATAGTCATGTCTTACTTACTTCACTAATAGTCGTATTTTTGGGCTCACAATGCCTCTTGACACTCCAAGTCACAGAGATCTTACATAACATATACTCATCATTATTTGCTTTTGGGTGGCAATTAGAAGTACATATCTTGTCTGGTTACGCGAGTTCCTCCCCTCTTAGAGTTATCACAACTTGACACCTCAACACAATCCCCTAGGACTCTTCAAGCCTACAGACATTCCTCAAGTACCATTTTGTAGTCAACTCATGCAATATCTAATCTTATAATCAAATCACTAGTACTGACATGATGACTTTTCGCAAGGGCATAATCTTGCCTTCATCAGTTATCATACCAACATAGTCATCGTGTCTTCATCTCAACATCAGACTCTCTACCCATCAATTATCAAGTCCTATGACCACATGCACTTCGGCCTTATAATTCATTGACTTTCGTAAGACTCACTGCTCATCAATCACTGTATTTTCATAAGCTTGTCTATTCATTGGGTTCACCACATTCACATTTTCACAACTTTCAATATCATACTTATCTCTACTGCCAGAGATGACCAAGCAAAGTCTTGCCCACTAAGACTTCATATCAATTCATCTAGGTGGTCCCATTAACAACAACGATCCCTCCTCAACATCAATCAATCTACTCTCCTGACGATTTTTGGAAGTCATCTTTCTTAATTTACTGTTACACATTCTATCAATTATCTAATTAGGATTGGTGCGTAATAACTCATTATGTAGTTTGTAAAATTTCCTTCTCACATTTCCTCCAATTCTACAAGGTCTAAGACATCGAGTTTTTGGATTGTAATTTCATTGAGTTTACGCATTACGTCAAAATTTTCTCAAATGAAAATTCTTATGGAAATCTCTTCAAA
Organism: Pachyrhizus erosus; assembly: GCA_026544285.1. Classification (NCBI taxonomy): domain Eukaryota; kingdom Viridiplantae; phylum Streptophyta; class Magnoliopsida; order Fabales; family Fabaceae; genus Pachyrhizus; species Pachyrhizus erosus. The sequence goes on from JAMLFT010001381.1 coordinate 6,984, forward strand.
TTTTATTTGAAAGTCCATTATATCTAAAAAGACTCAAAAATACTATTAAAATGTATTTTATTTTAAGATTTGAAATTATTTCGTAAATTTTCAAAAAATGATGTTATACGTTATTTTCTGTCACATAGTTTTCATAAATTTGCTTGTTCTTATTCGTTCTAAATCCGAATCTTATGAGACTTGTTCCTACATTCAAATATTTAAATTTTATAACTAAAAATCATAATCCTTATAAAAAATCACTCTCAACTTTTTCAGATAAAAATTAGTAAGTTTTTTTGTTTTTCAAAACATCGATTTTCTTAAAACGTTCGCTCTATCTTTAAAAATTCATTTCTCCATCATTTTAAATCCGATTTGAGTGAAAATTTTCCTATATTTTTATAATTAAATTTTCTATCCTAGCAACCAGATTTTCCATTCAAATTAGTTCCAGAATAGTGCAGTTTATAAATTTGGTTTTCAGCTCTTAAAAAGGTTTAGTACGTTCCTAAAAGTAGTCGTTCTACTCCGTTTTAAATATGAATTGAGTGAAACTTTTTTCTACATATTTATAATTAAATATTCAAACCAATTCTCCAGGTTTCAGGTCCAAATGACTTACCAGTCAGTGCAGTTTTAAAATTTACTCTCAGTTGAATTAGTTTTCACATAAATTGTTTTTCACATTTTTAAAAATCTCAAAACTCCTTTTCTTTCATCCCTACTTGTTTTCCCATGTCTCTATATTTTCTTAATGCCAAAAATTAATTTTCACTTGGCCAATCCAGCCATAAAATTTAATTTCAAATTTTTCCCTTGCTGTAACAAATTCTCGTTTTTGTAAAACTATGTTCACAAACTTATTTTATGTTTTTATTCCTTAATCCAAATGTTACAAAATTTTTATCAGTGATTAGCAACCAGTCCGATACAATCATTATCCTATTCTAGATAATTTTTTTAAAGTTTCAGCCACACTGCAAACTCTATTTTTCGTTATAAAAAGTAGAGTGGTATTCCAGCCAAGGAAACAAACAATTATTTCACAGTTTACACCATCAAATAAATAATTTACAGCCACACAATCATCATAAAATATTTGTAAAAGCTTTCCACATCATTATAAGTATTTTTACTCAGCATAAACATTACAAAACACAAAATAACATCCAACACTCCACTCATTTGGTGTGCTACCATATATATTCAAAAATCATCATATAAAAACGAGCCAACTAAGAAATAATTTAAAGGTTTCATTCCCTTCATATAATAGATGAAAATAGACTAGATTTGGTTAGAAAAATTCCTCCTTACCTAGGTGAAGACTCAAGAAATTTTCTGCACAAATTAGGTGGGTTGTAGGTGCTGTTTTAGAAGCAACTAGCCACACTTCTCCACTTTGTGTGACTGCCATGCGAACTGCGAAGGCTTGGGAGGTTCTCTCGCTTCAAGAGGAGAGCTAGGAGAAGAGGTAGAAGAGTTGGGAGATGAGTATGGTGGTTGCCAATCAACAGAAAAATTTGTTGCAAGGAGAAGAAAGAAGATTGACGACGCAAGGGAGAGAATGAAAGTCCAGTTACATTGTGGGTCCTTTTATAAGACCCATACTAGGTTAAGATTAGTCTAACTAAGTGATTAAGGTCCCTACTCAAGCCTCTAAGTGGTCAACCAAGTTTAAGGGAGGCTTATGACCCAATTTTTGTGCAAATGAGTCTTGAAATCACTAATCTAATGCATTAACTTAATTAACTCTAGTTTAGGCTTAATTTATTTATTTTTTATTATCTAATATTTACACAAATATCATTAATGAGTTGACTCTGGTCAACTCTAACATTTTTCACCTATTTTTGATTTTTTTCAAATTTTATTTCCTATTTTCTCCCTTTTATTTTTCTTAGTATTTTAAGTGGTTAAAACATCATTAAATCATTTTAGTTATTTATTTCTTTGTTCATATTTTATTTATTTTAATTTTGGTTAAATATTATTTCTTAGGCAATTACTAAATATAAATATAAATTATTTTTAATTTATTGTATTTCCTATTGTTTAAAAATTAAGGATGTTACAGTAGTAGTGGGTGCTTGTTGTTGTCTTAGTAAATTTCCTTGTGACAACTTTTGATATTTGCCATGTATGCTGCTTCCAAAGACTAATTATTATAGAATGCTTCTTGCAATTGCTTATGATGTTTGTAGTGCTTGTGTAACAATCTTTTTTACTTTTAGTTGCTTTGTTCTCATTAGGACTTGGTGACCTATGTATGCTTATGCTTTTGAATACTTGTAGGTTTATTTTTGAGCTTGCTGCGTTTAGTGTGGGTGTTTTTGAATAGGGTAGACATTTGTATCCCATTTTTTATTTAGTTTTGCATCCAATAATGTTCCTTTATGTCATGTTTAGCTTCAATAACAATTCCCCCTGGCTTGGCATACCTTTTTGTTATCAATTTTTTCATACACAACTTTTGATCTTATTGTACTTTGATCTTGGAAAACGTTATCTATCTTTTATGTCTCTACTTAGCTATCCTTTTGGTAATCTTACTTTCGATGGGGAATATTCTATGGTTAGAAGGTTGACATAATTTAGACTGATGCTTTGCACTTTTTTTCATGTTTATTAATGAAGTCTTGTCTAATAATCACATACTCAAAACAATCCATTAATATCTTAAGTTTAAATATCTTAGAAGATAGTTTGTTGTTATTAAAACTTTAACATCAAAAGGAGTTTTGGTTCAATAACAATAGCATGACTACACTTCTTTAGATATTGCAAATGATAAAAACAAATAACTAAAGTGTTTTCCTAGTAAGTTGTTTCTCTTAGAAGTTAAAAAAATATCTCCAAAAGTATAAATTCTATATTTTGATGTTGAAATCAAAGGCATATGAAACATCTAACCCTAAAAATGTTTTTTTTATAAGAAAAAGTTTTAAAAGTTATGAAGTCCTAACTATATATGTTTTGTAGGACAGAATCATTTTTGGACCAAGAACTTCCTCAAAGCATATATACATATTGCTTTGTGTTTACTTAGAATAATTTATTATACATTTTGTAAGGACCTAATATTTGCTTCACAAAAGCCATCCAATGTCTATATACATAAGCATCCATAAAAATTTAAGTGTCTATTAGAATCTCTATGAAAATGTCTAAATCCCTTGTTATATCATAAACAAGATTGTGTACCCTGCGATGCATAAGTAACTTTTGAATAACTTAAATTGGTTTTACATATTCATAAATATATTGACAAATTTCTTAATTTCTTTTTTTGTTAAAAAATAATTCTTTATTTAATTGATTTAAGGTAATTTGATTGACACAAAGACTAATTTCATTTAGACAATTATTATTTACATTTTTCAACACTAATAGTATACCTCCCTTTTATATTTTTTTTTTCAAAAATATCCTTTTTCTAGAAAGTAATTTTTGGAACATTAAAATTTTAACACATTTCAAAAAGTACTTTTTGAAAGTGTAAAAATTTTAAGAATTTGGAAAGTACTTGTTGGAAGCCAATTTTTAAGGAAAAAAATGGGACACCTGCCATTGAGGGGAAATCTTTGGACGATTAGGGATAATCTATGATGGTTACATTGTAGCCATTAACCATCTAAACACTTGATTGTGCTAATCACATTCATAAAAAATTTACTTATTGACTAAAAGAGTAATTTTATTTATAAAAGAAACATGATTTTGGTAATTACTTTAATTGAAAGAGATTTCATATTAATGTGATGTGAGTGTCAATGTATTTTGTAACAACCTGCTTTTAATATAATAAAACTATAATTGGTATATTAGAAATTTATCTCTCCCCATTTAAATATTTTAGTTTAGTCCAAATAAGGTTTGAAATTTTAAATTCTATAAGAAATATTATCTAGTAGATAATCTGGAGAGAGAGAAATTTATAATTAGTCAAATTGAATTAAAAATAAGTTTAAATAATAATATAAATCAATAAGAAATAGTTTAATTTGGAAAAGAAAATAGATTTAGATATTTTAGATGAAATAAAAATAAAAGAAGAAAAGAACAAAAAATTAGAGAATCATAATCTAAATTTTTAGAAGTCAGAAATAAAATTTTATTAATAAATAAATATTTAGATAAATGAAATAAATAAATTTATCAAAATAAATAAATGTTTGGTGGAGAAAAATATAGGAACAGTAGGGGAGAAATATAAATTTATTTATAGGATTTTTAAGAAAAAAAAATAGAAATAAAAAATATAATTTTAAAAATTAAAAATATAATATAAAAAGAAAGAAAAGAAAATAAGAAAAAAGAAAGGAAAAGAAAAAGAAAGGGGAGGTGGGGCTAGGTTCAAACCTAGGACCTGTAGGGAAGAAAAAGAGGCATAGCCAGTTAAGCTAGGGGAGATCGTGGCAAGAGAGAGGAAGAAAGAATGTATATAAGGATTGTTAAAAGAAAAGGAGAAATAAAAGAGCATAAATGAGAAAATGTGTGGGGCGGATTCGAAGAGTGGAACATATCGATAATGAGTAAGGAAAGCAATGATTGTCATTTGATCGCTAGACCTATCATTGAAAAGTTATGCAAATTTAAAATACATAAGCTAATGTCAAAAATGCAAAATCGCTATTAAAGTTGCTCACTCAGCTTCTTCCTCTCAAGCCTTGCACTTTGCACCGCCATCTTGAAGCTCTACACCTTACCAAGTACCCAACTACACTCGCCCATCACCTACGAAGCCAATTGGCTTGGAAAAGAGTGTTGGAACGTGATATATAAGAGAATCAATGGTTGAAGAAAACGGAAGAACATCAAAAATCCCTCGAACCAATTCTCTTCGAATCCAAAACCTTTTGTTAAAATTTTTACCTAGAGAATTTTGTTGTACTCCAAGCTATTTCTGTTACCAATAATTCAGAGAAAGAAGTAAAGAATCACGAATTCGTGCCTTTATCAGAGTTTCATCGAAGTTTCTAAAATCCTCACCGAAAAGACATAATAAAGATAGAATGAGTCGTTTGTTCTTTGTTTTAATTTTATATAATTGTTCCTGATCATGTTTCACACCTTATTGAACTATAAATTAATCAGATTAGGATCAGACTAGGAAAAATCAATTTGGCAATTTCTCATGAACGCCATGGTCGTCAAACTTGTGATTCTGTTGGATTTTGATCAAATTCTTAGTGACAACTTAGTCTAGAGGTAAAATAGAGGATGATCAGTTATTTAACACTAAAAGTTGGTTAGGATAAAGGTGAATTCAAAGCTGACAGGGAAGTCAAAAGTTTAAATTTGGATAAGTTATCAATTGCGATTTTTTGGGGAGTTTTGGGGAAGGGAGATGTTTGGGAAGATTGGAAGGAGAAGAAAAATGGTTAGAGAGGGAAAGGGGAGGAAGCATGAAGAGTATGAGAGGGAGAGCAGAGAGGAAGAAGAAGGAGAGGGGTGAATTAGAGGAAGAAGACAAAAGGGGAGCTGAGTTTAGAAGAGAGGGAGGTGCAAAGAGTAAGACAGATATGTGCAAATAATAAACATGAGTGGTGCAAATAGAAAAAAAATATTAAACTATTTTAACTAAAAATAACCCTAGCTAGAATAGTAAATAGAAGAATATAGATTCATAAAGAAAAGTAGGAAAAGAAAGAAAATATAAGTAAGGAAAAGACCATTTTATCCTTTCCCTGGTTTTAGAATTATTTTTTTGACTTATGAATGAATCCTTATTTAAATTCTAACATTTAATTAGTTAGCTAAATTGGAATGAAATAGAAATAGGAAAAAAATGATAGGAGAAAATAGCGAAATAAATTATAATAAAAATTCACTAGAAAAGACTATTTTACCCTTTTTTATTTTTTTGATCATCATTCTTAAAATATGAATAATTTTTCTATTGAATTGAAATATTCATTGGTTAATAAGATAAAATCAAATTTGAATATGAAGAAATATAAATTTGAACACAAACATAAGGGTCTTGGAAAAAAACCATTTTGTCCTTATCTTGTCATTTTGATTATAATATGTATTATTTGATTGGTGTGGTCTTGATTATAATTTTAATCTTCGTATATTCTATGATTGTTTGTATTGATAGTAAGGGCAAAGTTTAATACCTTTACTAATAATAGAGGGATTCATAAGTGATGACAATTGTATCTATCAAATAGTAAATTACAGAAATAATCTTAGGATAGGAGATGAACTGAGAAACTCTCAAACAATGATTGAATAACATTTATATAAGATTTGCAAAGTAAGAATGAAATAAGAATGTTATCCAATGATATCATGGAACTCAACATCAGTACCAAGTAAGGTTGACAAACTAAGGAAAGAAGGTAGAATGGGTTAGAAACCCTAACGAGTGAGAAATAAGATTGGAGATTGCAAGGATTGGCCACAAAATGTACTTATGGAATGTACACAGGCTCTGATGAGTCCTTTGGGGTAGATAAGGTGTCAAGTTGTGAACCACTAAGAGTAAAGAGGGTGTCACAGAACCAACTTGGCATTCTTGACAAAGCGAAACATTACCAAGATTTGATTGAGAGTATTCTAGACCTAGTACCAGACAGGATATGTACTATCGATCGTCAACCCAAGATTAAAAACTTAGACTATTATTGACACGCTTGTGTAAGTTCTCTCGGAGTTAGTAGTATTGAAGGCTACGAAGGGTTTTACATCGAGTAGAATCTCTAATTAGGCACGTTACGGTAAAATTGGAGTTTATGATAGATAGAGATTATGTGTGTGTTTTAAGGATAGATGACTCACTCCTATATCCCTCACATTTCAGATAAAGATGACAGACGAGTTTTAACCCCTTTTTGACTTGACAATCTAAAGGGACAATGGACTCATGATAGAACTAGTGGAGACGATACATTCATGGGCTATGTTAGATTCGCCTTTAGACCTCCAAATGCCATAGTCCCATGACAATTTCATCATATAGACATCCCAATAATACTATCCTAGACCCCATCACCTAGATTCACAGATGTTTCTACAGTACATCAACACACTTAGACTCCTCAACACCAACAGTCATCCATAGTCTTAGTCCCAACAGATTGTCAAGGCATAAAAGAAGAATTCTTTGAGGAAGAAGATCCTTCTAAAGGGTCTAGCTAGGAATTCTTGGGATAAGTCAGATGTTGCAGACTATCTTAAATTTTATCTTTTGTTTAATTTGCTAGTCAAAATATTTTGAAAATGTAATATTTACACTTATAGTTGACCTAATTTGTATATTAATTTGAGTATGTTATAATTGAATTCAAGTTACTTGGATATGTATGCAATATTTAGGTTTCTTTCAAATTATAACCTCTAGCAAATTTAATTTTAAAAGTATCTAAAATAAAATACTTAGAAAGATTTTTCTCGAAATTAAACGAATAAAAAGGGATGTTACATTGTAAGGGGTGTTACTATAAAAGTTATTGATATCATAAATAATTTTTTAAAATTTAACTTGTCATTTTAAGATTAATATATTTATTTAGTAGGCTTAAATACAATTTTCTTAGTCTCCTAAATTAAAATTTACATTTTTCAATCCATCAAATTTGTGAGATATTTTTTTTAGTCTTCCTTGACTGATTTTTGACAATTTTAAATACATAATTTGAGATGACTTTTTATTATAGAAAGAATTAAGAAAAATATTTTATAAATTTGAGAGGCTAAAAATTTATTTAACTCTATTTAATAACTTCACACCTAATTGCTTGTTATTTTTCTATAATATTATAGTAAATTAAGTTCTCCATTTCAAAAAATTAAACTAATTTTATATTTTTTAATAATATAAGAACTTAACAAAATTATCAATATATTCATTATACAATAAAAAAATTATTTCCTATGTAATTCACCCGTGTATTGCACGGGTCCGAACCACTCAAGTTTAATGATAAAAAAAATTAATATATTTTCCAATCATTAAATATTGTAATAAATGACCTTTTGATAAAAAGAAAAGTTCTAATGGGTTGTGTTAATGTAAATTGAGATACCTTTAAGATGTGTAATAAATGTATTATGTAATTGAATATAAACATTAATAATGTTACTAAATTCATTTACTACTATGTATTAATTTAATAAATACAATATTTAATATTATTATGTAATTAATTTAAGTCATTCAAATATAAATTAATGTACTGTAACAATGATGTTTATTTAATGGTTACCTTTGAAAAAGTTATTTTTATGTGAAAAGTCAGACATGTACAAAATTATAATGAAATGAATTTAATTAATATGGTATTTCCTCTAAATTAAAATATAAGAAAAAAAAGACTTGAGTTTGATAGACTAAAATATAAGTAAAATTTTAATTAATTTAACTTTATTTAATATTATTATTTTAAATATATCAATAAGGGTAGTTTTAAAAATGTAGTTTTTTTATAAAATTAAGAAAATTAAATTAAATTAACTAACATTATTAATCAGTGTGAAATTATATATTTTTGTTTATGTTTGAGTCCACTAAAAGTATTTATTAACATTACTAAATTAATTTAACATTTTAATAATAAATATAGTATTTAATATTAAGATTAATTATGTTTTTAATTCCTAAACTTTTAAATAAATTCAATTTTATTCCGTAAACAATTTTGTTAGCCTTTTTTTTGTCTCTATGCTTTTCTTATGTTATCAATTATAGTCTTTTCTAATAGGTAACAATGTTAACTAATAATGTGACAATTATATTAATTATCGTATGACTTATCACATTATTAAAAAGTTTAACAAAATAATTACATATAAAGTTTTTTAATAAATTATATTTTTAATCCATTATCAATTATTTTGATACTATCAATTAGTATAAAAATATGATAAATTAAAAACATAATTTATAAAAAAATTTACATGTGATTATCATGCTAAACTTGTTAATAATATGCTAAGTCATGTGACTGTCTTATTATTAATTAATATTGTTATTTGACAAGAGTTAATAAAACTGTTACATATTAAAATAATTATAAAACATAAAAGTTATTTTAAAAATTCACAAAACTTTTAACACAATTATGAAGTCATAAAATAAAAGACTAAATTATTAATTTGATCAGTCTTTTAATAAAGGTCCAATTTAATCTCTTATTTTTGAAAAATATTTCAAGTGATCTTTTTCATATTTAATTTAGTACTTTATGTTTAAAAAATGCTTAAATTTAATTTCTTATTTTCAAAATTACTTCAATATGTTAGTCTCAATTAGATGAAAGAGTTACATTAAAATTTTTAAAATAAGAAACTAAATTAAATATTTTATTAAAAGAGAGACCATATTGAATAACATAAATAAGTAGAGTGACCAAATTAATAATTTTTCCAAAACAAAATGTTGATTAAGTTTTTTATTTATATGACCTGTGGGTCACACTATGGTTTGACCAGTTACACAACAGGCCAAAAAAATCTGAGTTGTATGTCTCTGACCAGTTTTAAGAGTTTTAATTTCATTTTTGTAGTTAATAATGAGAGTAACATCCATCACATAAATATATAATTATAAGTTTTTCAGTTTTTTTATTTTATTTGTAAGATGAAATCAAACTCAAGCGTGTGAAAATTTATAATAATTCACATACATGGTTAAATAAATTGAATTAAACCTTTTATTATAAAAGATGTTAATTAAAAAGATGTTTTCAGAAGATGCATATATGCAGAAATAAAAAGAAAAATAGCAATGAATAAAAATTAAATAAAGGCATTTAAAATTATTTTACCATACCTATTTTTTTAAAATTGAAAAAAATATATGAAAATATTTTATTTGCTGGTTGCTGCTGATTTTTTTATTTGACTTTGTTTTGGGTCAGTTGACTGAAATGAAATAAAGGTAAAATTAATCCCAACTATTTTTTCCTTTTCTTTCCCTTCTTCAATCCTTAGTCCTCCCTTACACGTGCCAAGACAACCATGCAAGAAATCTACCCATTTAAAAATTTCAAATTATTTGTAGATTTTATTCCTAGTTTGATCTTTTACTTTTATTTTTATGCATATATTTACTCCTATACGTTTTTTTGTGGGGCCGAGGACCACTCTTCTTCAGTGCTTTGTTTTATGTTTAGTAATCTTTGAAAAAACCGAAGTCTTTGTAAAAACCCTTCCATAATTGCAATTTTTCAAATTACCTTTTTCCCAAATACGGTTTTCTTCCGGCGCAAATGGTTTTAGCTTTAAAGAAAAAAACCAGTACACATTTCCACTTTTGCCATTTTGGGTTGTATCTTTTGTCAAACTGACCCGTGTGGACACGAATCTGCACGTGCCAACTTCCTCTAACCCTTGGTTCATTGGCATATATAAACATGCTGAGAGTTCACATGTTCACACATACAAGATTAAAAAGAATATAGGCTTTAGTCTTTGCTTTGCTGGCTCAGTTTCTTTACTAAGGTTGACAGAATGAGCACTTCAAAATCAGGTGGGTCAGGTCGTGGTCAACAAGGTGCTTACAATTGGCGTCATCGTCATGGCCCTGATACGGTAGCTAGACTCGAAGAGTAAGATCATCCATCCTATGTTCTTAACAACCTTTTCTTTTCTTTTCTTTGTTTTGTTTAATTTTTTAGCCTCTTGATTTCCATTTAGTCCTGATTTTGGGTTCAAGGATAAGAAAGGTGTTACCTTTTTTAAAATCCGAGGAAGCCTACCGTAAAACTCAAATGATAATTTATACTTCTCACAGAATTACACAAAAATTATTATTTAATAATTTAATTTTAATTTTTATATGAAAAGTCATAGCAACATACTACTTTTGTCTCTCTACATGCATACCATCTTTTTGAGAAATTTTACTGTCTATTTTTATAAATTATTTTTTACATTAATTTTTTTATCAAAATATTCTTAATTATTTTATAATTTTTATAGTCAATAAATAATAAATATTATAAATTAACATAAATTCATTATTTATTTTTTGTAAGAATTGAAAAAGATTATAAATACACATTAATTAATTAGATAGAAGGAGTGATATCATGCGATCCAATAATTTTAAAATTTTTTCTAACAAATTAATCTACTTTTTTTTAACACTCTAAAATTGATAAAAATTTATTAAAAATTATAAATTTTATCGGATTTCAATATTTGTTTATTGATTATCTCTCTGAATTAAATAATTGAACCTAAAAAATTGATATTTTTAATAAATTTTAATTAACTATTAAAAGAGTATTAGTTAATTACAAAATATATTTTATTATATAATAAAATTTTTATAAAATTAATGGTAAAATTTGTTCAGTGTACAATCTCATGTTTTTTTTTAACACGAGAGTATCTTGATCCCAAATACTTATCACTAACATCCCTCTTTAATCCCTTTTTTTTATATTATTTATTATATTTGTTTTTTTGTATCGCTTTACTTTCATGTACATCTCACCTTTTAAAAAACTGTCACACAATACTTATCCTTCGAAATTCAACGCTTTTCAATTTTAACGAGTTTCAAGTTTTTATCCCCTTTATTGGATGAGCTAGTAGTTAAGTTTTCATAATTTTAAGTTCTTGGGCTTAATCTTTGCTCAGATCTCGTTTCTATCAAAGATAAAGAAAACAATCACGATTTTATATATCGTCTTCAATAAGATTACACATTAAGCTTTTTAAGGAGACTTAATTTCTTTTGTTGCTCCTTAACTGCAAACATTGTCCATTTTTTTTTCTCGTGATCGGAAAATTCGACAAACATGGTTTCTTTTTTATGATTTGTAGCAATTAATTCTTTATTTTTTTATCTTTCTACATTTAAAACATTATTTTTAATCCATTTATGTACGTCACTCCACTTCCTTATATGTTATCAGAAGTTTAAATCTAACTATTTTGTCAACTTCTTGGGTTTGTGATCCTAAGAAATTTCTTTGTGAATTGTCTTTTCTTTTATATTTATAGACATAAAATTTGGATATCCTTCATGTATTTATTGATATCTATATATGCAAAATATACTTTTTTTTGCTGCAGCAAAATACACTTGAGTGCTTTCTTTTTTCGTTAATTATGGATTTCATTTATCTTTTGTTCGTACCTTTTGCACCATAAATATTGATACGAAGTATAATTCCTTTTGGTATTTGATATTTAACTCTCAATAATTTCCACTAATTGATATTTTCATTTTTGAAACACAGAATCTTCAAGGAATGCACACATCCGGACGAAACCCGACGCCGTGAAATCGGTGGGGAGCTCGGGCTTGATCCTCAACAAGTAAAATTTTGGTTTCAAAATAAGAAGACGCAAGTAAGGGTACGCAGTCTAATTTTTTCGCTATACTTCATTTTTAATAACTATTATCTTACATGCTTTGCTAAATAATAATATGCTGATGATTTTATACATTAATTTCGTGAAATTTTCAGACTAGAAATGAGCGATTAGATACCAATGCCCTTCGGGTTGAGAATGAAAGGATAAAATCAGAAAACCGCATAATGAGAGAGACTTTGAAGAATGCATGCTGCGGACCTTGTGGGGGTCGAGCCATGCAACCAGAAGAGGGTGAGCTTTATTTGCAAGTCTTAAGGGTGGAAAATCTTCTATTAGCTAAAGAGGTAAGCAAACTACTTAATTTAGTTTATTCTATTGTGAAGTGAATCACACACACATCAATGATTAATTCATTTTTAATTGATATTCATTTATGACTTTTTTTTCAGTGTGAGAGAATAGCCTCACTTCTGGGAAACGATGGGATAAGTCCAGTGCAACTTCGTGGCCTTCCTTCTTCTTCACATGATACCTCACGAGAAAATTTGCTAAATCAAACGGTTGGAATTCCTGCTCAGAATCAAATCATTAGTAATCATGATCATCATATTCCTGCTCCTACTCCAACTGTTACTCAGAGTCAGAATATTCCTATTATTAGTCCTGGCCACAATCAAGACATTCCTGCTCCTGCACTTGATCAACATATTCCTACTACTCCTGTCATTGACCAAGATAATCCTGCTCTCAATCAAGATGATGCTCCTATGATTTCTTGTCTTAATACTAATGTTGCAGCTTTGGTTACTGCTCTCGATCAAAATATTCCCTCACTGATTCCTACTCATGATCAAAACAGTAACATTCCTACTGCTGAGAAAGAAATTCAAGCCTTTAATATTTCAAACAATAACATTACTGCTCTTGGTAGAGATATTTCTGCCCCTAATCAGGATCATGGGCCCTCTGATCTTGATCAAGAATTGGACGCAATTCTTAAAATTTTGAACACTGATATGCCACCCCAACCAATGATGAACCCAAGTAAAAATATGGAGAATGCACTGATGTCAAAGATTGCAAATAATGCTATGGAAGAATTAACGAAGCTGCTGAGTTTGAACGAGCCATTCTGGTTTAGGTCACTACTAGACGGGAAATTCGTTCTTCAGCGTGATTGCTACCAAAGGATATTTGGTAGGAGGAGTAATAGCTTAAGCGGGCCACACGCAAGAATCGAGTCATCAAAAGATTCACGAGTTGTGAAAATGAGGGGAGCACAACTCGTTGAAATGTTTTTAAATTCGGTTAGCTCTTCCAACCCTTCTTATTTCGTCAAATATTTTATTGGTTATTTACATATTTGAAATATAGATATACACTCATAAATATTATGATATATTGATATATATACTCTAATCTTTCTAGGACAAATGGGTTGATCTATTCCCAACAATTGTTAGAAGAGCCCAAACAATCCGAGTACTCGAAAGTGGTTCATCAGGAAACCGAAATGGAGTTTTGCAGTTGGTATGTTTTCCTCAAAAACCTTGTTTTATGTGATTTTTGTTTTCTTTTGCTAAAAATCTCTTTGGATTTGGTGATAAGTCATGACTACTTGTACAGATGAATGCAGAAATACACGTTCTTTCACATTTGGTTCCAATTCGGGAATTTCTCTTCCTTCGTTACTGTAAACAAATTGAAGAAGGCGTATGGGCCATAGGGGATGTGTCAATTGATTCTTCAACATACAAAATCACTTCTCCTCTCGCTCGGAAGCTTCCATCTGGATGCCTGATTCAAGAAATGACTAACGGATTCTGCAGGGTAAGTTAGTAAATAACATTGACCTTTTACTGGAATTTCATGTCTGTCATTCAACTTGTTTTTGAGAATTAAGTGCCATTTTACTAAAATCTTGAGAGAATTTTTGAAAAGAAACCAAGTGTTGTTTTCATTCTTGCCACATTGTTTGTTACTTTGTTTAATTAGAATTCTTGATGTTACGTTTAATTTTGATAGGTTTCTTGGGTGGAGCACGTGGAAGTGGATGACAAGATCCAAACTCACCAGCTTTTCAGAGATGTTGTTTGTGGCAATAATGCATATGGAGCAGAAACATGGGTTATGATGCTTGAAAGAATGTGTGAGAGGTTTGCAAGCGCCTCAGCTGAAACTATACCTAGTGTTGAGGCTGGAGGAGGTTGGTTACTCTTTGTTTTCTTTGCTCCAAACCCTTTTGCTCATTTTTAATTTGTGATATATTATTATTTGTTCATATCTAAGTCTACACTACTCGTTGTTCTCAGTGATTAAATCATCTGGCGGAAGAAGGAATATCATGGACCTGACTCATCGAATGGTTAAGAATTTCTGGGGGAATTTAGCTATGCAAGATAACACTAATTTCCCTCACTTAACTAGGATGGATAATGGCGGTATTAGGTTATCGGTACGCATGAATAACACTGCACCAGGTGTACCTAAAGGCATGATAATCAGTGCTGCCACCTCATTTCAGATTCCTCTCTCTCCGCTAGATGTTTTTAATTATTTGATAAATAACAAGGAAAGACCTAAGGTTCGAAGCCTAAATTATATAGCATACATTCTATTTGATAGTAAATTTTAATCTTGCATTACAGAATTATAAACACTTTCATATTATTTTCATTGCAGTGGGAAGTTCTATGCAATGGAAGTGTAGCCCATGAGATTCAACACATCTCAACCGGAAGTAATCCTGGAAATTGTATTTCAATCATGCGGGTACGTACTTGTTATATTTATTTCAGTTTCATGTTTCAATGCTATAGTTAGAACTAAATAAATAAATAAAACATAATACCAACATGTGTTTCAATGTCTTGTTTTTTTCTCTTGCTGAAGATGTTGCTCCAAATAGGTTAAGTTCAACTCATTATGGAAACTCATAAAATACGTGTTTCAAGAGTTCATAAACATAATAAAAAGAAAATATTGAATATACATAATTTTTTTCTTCTATCTCTTTTTTTCCATAATATAAGCTATCACATCTATCATTTTTCTCTCTACCTTTTATTTCTTTTTCCTATCATTTCTTTCCATCTCAACCCACTCCATTTTGGGTAGACATTTACCAGTGCTCTAAAAACATTGTAGTTAATTATGTAATTAAAATAACATACAGTAACAGATTAGATTTTGTACCTTGTTATGTTTTTTAACTTAATTTTTGTTAAAGGGGGTTAGAGTGAAATAATTTGGGATTAGAAGCATTTCATAGATTATTTTGATGTTGTTAATTATAATTGTATCAACATTAAATTGATCCAAGTAGAACTGGATTTGAATTTCTTAAGGTATAAGATTTGAGGCGTGCTATTACTGTAGACGTGAATCTCTTTAGAAATATTGCTCGAAACTTATCAAGGATGCGCAAAAAAATATTACGTTTAATGCTTAAAATAAATACTAGAACAAGTAGTGTTGCTTTATTAAATTTATTGAATTATGATACATCTACAATAAGTTTTTCTACTATTATATATATTTTCTCTATTGTTTTTCATCATATCAATCATCTTACCTATTATTTCTTTCTTTTTTATTTTCTTCTTATTTCTTTTAAATTTTAAACTTTGTTTTACAACATTTATATGAATAGTATCATCCAAATTCATTTCAATTGTTCATATGTGGTGCAGCCTTTCGTTCCTACAGAGAACAATATGGTGATTCTTCAAGAAAGTTATGTAGATGCTTTGGGATCTATGTTGGTATACGCTCCTTTTGATATGGAGGCATTGAATTTGGTTATGAAGGGAGAAGACCCATCACTGTTTCCGATTCTTCCATCTGGCCTTACCATATCTTGGGATGGCCGGGCAGTTGTTGGACAATATGGACAAGTTGGCAAATCAGGAGGTTCCTTGGTGACTCTAATGCTTCAACTTTTGGCTTGCAGTCCATCTAGAATGCGCATGGTAGACATAGAATTTGTAGGTTCTGTTAATACACTTGTGACCTCAACAGTGGAGAAAATTAAAGATGCTTTGAATTGTTCCAATTTGAAGTAATATCTTTTCAAGATGTACTATAGTTTTGGAATAAATACAACATGGGGTTTTGGTTAATGTTCTAAATTATCGGTAGTTACTTTAACATTTGCTTCAAAAGTGTTTTTCAAAGAATATGATTATTTATTTGTAATGAGTATTAATCAATTATGTAATTAGAATCTAATTTTGAATTATTATATACATTAATTATGAAGATTCTAAACTTAATTTGGCTAATTGATTGATTCGTAGTTAGACTTTTGTTTTGAATGACCTGGATTGAGTTTTGTCGGAAACTAACAAACAAATTCCTTTCTTTATGAAAGAATAATGAATAGGCATTATACAGAAACAAAAATAAATGTAAAAAGTAGAAAAATAAAGTCAAATGTGAAAGCCTTCTTAATCTGAGTAATGAAAATATGGGACCTAATTTAACAAAATATCTCTACTACAAAAATATTACAAGATTTGTCTTTTTTATAAAAAAAAAAATAGGACCAGTCAAAGAATCTAGCACTCTAAAATGATATACATACACAATTTTTCTTCCTTCTGAACTCTTACCAACAATAATAAATATATGTCACACTCTTTGTATAAAAAGGATTTTTTATTAGATTATACACCTCTTAACAAGTTCTCCTTTTATACATTAAAGAGATATGACTCAATTCATAGATGTAACTCTTTATGATAAAATGGATATTAGTCATTCAGTGTCTAAAAATATTCACCACCTTTCATCATCCTTTAAAGATAATGACAATCTTCAAGAGTTACACCATATAATATACACAATGATTAATTTTCAAGAGTTACACCATATAATATACATTAAAGAGATATGACTCAATTCATAGATGTAACTCTTCATGATAAAATGGATATTAGTCATTCAGTGTCTAAAAATATTCACCACCTTTCATCATCCTTTAAAGATAATGACAATCTTCAAGAGTTACACCATATAATATACACAATGATTAATTTTCAATTACTTATTTATAGTGTTTCATGAATTAGGGAATGAATCCCAACAAATCTAGTAACGATTTGGTATTATTACATAAAACAAATTAACAATCACAAAATAATTTTTTAAATAAAAATCTTATTAATATTTTTGTAAAAATGAGGATAAATTTTGTGTTTAACAAACGGTAATAACATATAACTATAAATTGAACAAAAATTAAATACTAGGAAAAATAATTACTGAACAATATGAAATATGTATACCAAAAGTAGAAAAATGCAATGCTCCTCGTGGAGCTACATACCATATATAATGAAAATAAATAAGTGTTGAATGCATTCAAAGCAAAAAGAGGGAATGAAAATAACCAACAACGTTAATACAATGGAAACAAGGGAGTACAAAAACTAGCAAAAACACTCACTTCCTAGTTGACTACACAAGAAACACCTTACATCTACTTTTGGGAGACCTCAAAAAGGGCTTTCCTCCTTCTTCAAATCCTGTAGGTTTCCTCCTCGATTGCGGGCCTCCACAAACTCCAAGTAGAAAAGGTCACAAAACGATCAAGTAGGGCGTATCGAGCTGCCTCCCACATATTCACTATCAGTAACCAAAACTCTAGCATCACGCCTTCGTAGCTCACTCTCTATGAAACCCAATCTACCCGCAATATGGTGTTGTGAGCCACAACAATCTTAGCAAAGTCAAAGCAAAATGTGCTACGTTATGTTGCCTCAACATCTACTCTTGCAAATGTGAATGTCAGTCACAATAACATATTCAAATAAAGACATATAAGGGTAAGCTTACTTAACAACAAAATTAGAACACATGCATGATGCATGTACTCCGATGCAAACAATATTAACAATATTCACAATATTATCACCCAAGCAGTATATATCATACAATAGAGCATATTACATAACAACAACATCAAAATGATAACAGACACACGTACCAATACAATATGTTGATGATCATGTAATGTAGTACACTCAATTTTATGGAGATTTCTAATGAACTAAGCAACCAGCTAGACATGTCTCTTAACACGGTACAACATAAATGCTAACCTACATGTCAAGAAGGTGACACATGCCATAGATCATTCAATCACCACTAGTATTGATTATGGAACAACTAATGGCTTCGTCAAGATGAACATACGGGGTAGTAGCTATCACAATGCATGGTTTGCCATGACTGTGGTCATATGTGGAATCGCTCATATGTTGTTGTAATAACAATAATAATAAACTTACTAATAATAATAATTTAAATAATATTTTGGTTATTGAAATTTGAAGATTTTTTTATTTTAATTTTTAAAATATTTTTTATTTTAGTCTTTTAAGAATTATTATATTTTGCTTTTAGTCTTTATTTTTAAGAAACATTGTTAACAATGATGTAACATAACTGTTAACAATTTATTAACTTGTCATATTATAAAAAATTTGATAAGATAATCACATGTAAATTTTTTTTATCAAATTTTATTTTTAAATTTTGTATTAATTAGTTTAATATCATTAATTATTTTAAGCATATAAAAATTTAAAAAGATAATTTAATAATCATACGTGATTGTCCTGTTAGACTTCCTATAAATTATTAAATTATCAAAATCACTGTTACACTATCAGTTAACGTTGTTATTTAAAAGTATGAACTAAAATCAAAATTTTAAATTTTTAAAGAACTAAAATAAAAATATCTTATTTTATAAATATCAAAAGGTTAAGCCTAACAATAATAATAATAACAACAATAATAATAATAATAATTGTTTAGATTTTTCTCTTTTATTTTGCTTCCCTATCAATTATGATATATAATATAATATTCTTCCTTTTGGTTAATATCCAATTATTTGAACCTTAGTGTTTTTTTGGAAGGTGTTTGAAATCACATGACCAAGACACACATTATGAAATGCAATGATGACATTAGTGATTCGTTTAGTCTTACACTAAGCATACTTAATTGCTTGCTCTATGTGACGAACGTTTTTTTTAGTTAGTCAATAGGGCCAAAGGTCCAAAGAAACTTCAAAGCAATAATTCTTGGATAAGATAACTCTATAGCATGCCTAACGAATAGCTAACTTAATTGAGTAGGATGTTGCTCAAACATCACAAAATTTACCTCCAAATTACAAACAAAATTAGCTAACATATTGTGCAGCAATTAGCTTTTATGTAAATTTGACCGAATTGAATATTAACATTTGAAGCAAAGAAAGACCAAATACTCCTAACGAGATTTCAACTAGCAGCACTACCTATGCAGCTTCCTCTGATAGCCTTAACAACTGATTCATAATCCACCTGGAGAACAACATTATGGAATCCTTTCTCCCTAATCATTCTAAGCCCTTGGTGAACATCCTAAATAAAAGCTGAGTCAGTAGCAATTTTTCTTGAAAAACCAGCCATCCATCTACCTTGTTCATCACCCAGCATTGCTGCCATGCCCTTGACTGCCACATCTGTGTTAAGGCAAACCCAACCATTTGTAGGAGGCTTCTAGTGCACTTGAATCTGCTGCTTGGACCTAATCATAAGCATAAGATTTGAGGTAGATGCAGAGGTATACTCCTTGCATCTTTCTTGTATCCCACACCATGGCTTAAAGGGTCTGATGAATTTAGCATCATGAATATGTTTATTTTGCCATATTTATAGAAAATAGCAAGTCTCTTTATGATGGAAAGGGTATGATGAATTATCACATGAGAAATGCTAACAACATTAGCTTTATAATTATTTACAATTTATTGATATCCACTAATTTTTATGGATCTCACTTCTTATTTAATAACTCACTATCCTAATTTAAAAGTAAAATATATTGAAATAAGTGATTTTCAATAAAATTTAATCAATAAAAAGAATATTAAAAAAATTATAAAAAATATTATTAACATTTCTCCTATCACATATAAATTCTTAAACTATTCTCATGGATAAACAACAATAATGCATTACTTGGGCCATAACCCAAAGTTTTTCCCTAACACCACCCTCACAGGTCTAACAAAATCCGCCATAATATATATTTCCTCCATTAGGTGTCTTAAGTACTTTAATCACCTTATAATTAGGGTAGAAATCACTAGAAATTTCTTTAGAATATTTCGAGGACGTTTTTCACCCTATGTTCAACATTTTTTATTTTGTGGGTAATGTACATCATTAAATTTTATCAAAGGATTTCATATTACATCCCACTTGTAAATTTTAAGTAGTTTAAACTATATTATTTATGTCAATTACAATATCTGTATCACTATTTTAAATTTTAATTTGTAATTACATAATGTCCCAATTTATAAAAATATATGAAAATTTGAATATCCATAATTAGTTCAACATAATTATTATTACTTTAAAATCATTTTGTGGGAAATTACTATTTTACTCTTACTATTAAATAAACATTGAAGTAGTTTTATTTAATTTAATCAAATCCAAAAACGTAAAATTATGGAAGTTCTCAGTAAATAAAATTAACATGTATTATTTTAATCCACAAAATAAATTTTCAAAGTGTGAAATGATAGTTTTTCCCTTTTATCAAATTTTTCACAAGAATAGTCTTAATTATCTAGTTTTATCTTCAAATTCAAGAATAATACCAAACCTGGTAAAAAAATGTTTTTAACAAAATCACTTTATAAATAATTATTAATATTTTCTAAAGTGGTAAATTATGAAAATACCCTCTACTTAATTTATTTGGGGGTTTTTCTCGTAAAACTAGTTTACATTAGTTGAGCAATCTTTAATATTTTTTTTTATAAATTCTCTAATAATTTTTAAAACATGAAACCCACATAAAAAAACCACTTTTATTAGGTGAAACTTAGGTGTTTAAGCGTTTCTTTATTTTAAACTTAATTATAATTAATATTTTAGGGTTTGTAAGTGTCAACTAAAACTTTAATCTTCAAAGTGAGTCCAATCCTTCCATTTTTCCAAGGTCTAGGGCTGTCCATCAGCTTTCCAATATAATCCCTGCTATCACAGTGAATGGGTCCAAGCCAAAATTTTATCCAAGTTAAAGCTTAAGTATTTTAGGAAGTTTTTAAGTATATCATGCTTCAAATATTCCCAATAACCCCAAAAATCATTATAATCAAAATTTAGAGTAGAAACCACATTTTAATACATTTAACATGGAGGCATGTGCAGCCAAACATAGAGAACTTTTTATAGCCCTTAGAGTGCCTAAATCATCACCAAACAACATTTCTTCATTCAACACATACAATCATATAAAGTATTTTATATCACCAAAAGTCAAATAAACCTTATTTAAATATTAACTCTCTATCGCTCTTGTTTTGTTTGGCTGAAGACGTCCTAAGTGGAGGCATCTCTCTGCTGGTTAGGAATGGGGACATCCAGCCAATCCCAATAGCTGGTCCTAAAGGATACCAAACTCTGAGCCATGCGCTTTACGCGGATGACATTATGGTAATCTGTAGAGCTAATAAGCGCAGTGTGACGAACCTCTTAAGTCTGTTTTGTGTCTATGAAGAGGCTTCTGGCCAAGTCCTTAGCCTCCCTAAATGTAAATTCTAGGTTGGCAACATTTCTCCTCACCGTCTCAAGGTAATCCAAAACATTTTGGGTTTCTCGGCAGGCTTTTGTTTTTTTTTTTTTTTTTTTTCAATTGTATCAAAAAGGGAGTACAAGGGATACTCCAACCTACATACAAAATGAGAAATGTCATGTATAAGAAGAGGAGATACACGCTGCTGGATTAATGCACCAGTCTGAAAAAGATAGAAGTCTATTGCCTACTAAAGCTTTAAACCATGACCAAGATTGAACCTTAATCTTATCCAGCAAACCGATTAAAGACAAAACTCCTAGACAGAAAATAATTGAGTTTCGCCGCAACCATATGTACCACATCACTGCGTACCAAATTATATAGCAAACTTTCTTAACCTTTACTCCTTTTAGGAGACCTCCATGTTAAAGATAATGAACTATTCCTGAAGAAGGTAGGACTGCATAAAAACATGTCCAAGCATATATATAATGCCACACTTGTAAAGCTACCGAACATGACAAGAATAGATGATTTGTAATCTTCTTGGTGGCTATGTCATATAAAGCATATAGTTTGCTGCAAATCACAAAAAACATGTCTTTTAAAGAGAGCAACTTTAATGGGCAGTCTGTCAGGCAACAATCTACAGGCAAAGGCTCTTACTTTATTTGGAATATAACTTTTCCAAATGATTCTATATGTCAGAGCAGAGAGTGGTTTTTCAATTGAATCGTTCCTTTGTTTAGTTAGAATTTCACTATCTGCGGGCTCTTTGCCTTTCCAATATCTTGGGGTGCTCATCTTTTGTGGACGTCCAAAGCGGGAACATATCCATCCCTATGCTGACAGAATTAGAAGCAAACTGGCAGCATGGAAGGGATATCTTTTATCAATTACGGGGAGAGTTCAGTTAGTGAAGTCCGTCATTATATAACACTTCAGTCGATTTCAAATAAATCTTAATATTTGGATAATTTAAACAATGTATTTTATTCAGTCTCAAATTTATTGGTTTTTAGTGATGAAAGTAAAAGTAAATCCAATGATGTACCATCTACATCATAAACGGAAAACAAAAAACACGACTTAAGTTAATCTTTGAAGTTATGTTACTCAATCGACAAATGTTCATATTTATTCCATTTATGTAAGAGGTCTATCAGATATAGCTGAGACGCCTTTGATGTGGACAATGTATTTTATCTAGTAGGTCTGTTTTAGGAACATAGAATTCAGTGTTCAATGTTGACAGAGAAAGTTGGAAAAAAAACACATAAAGTAAATGAAAAGAGAAAATGAAGAAATAAAAAGGAAAGGAGATAACTGCTATGTAAATCTCCTTTTGGAAATTGTTCTCTGAAAATATTGACCTAACACAATATTCAAAAAAGAAAACTATTCAGTGATATAACACTAACTTGGTTAAAATGGAAAGTCTCTATTGTGCATTATTTATAACCAAGCATTGGCCTATTTTAAACACCTGTTGCATTTGAGGATAAGATAGTTTCATAATGCATGTCTGAAAAACTATTACGCTAGCATTGGAACAAAGAAATAAAGGAGAGGAAGAAAATGAAGAAACATTGGTTACGCTGTATGTTTGACTTGGTGTGTTATTTTGATTAAAATTTGGTTTTCAAAATACAATATAACTGCTAACAATATGATATCCAGCTCAGGTTCAGAAAAAACCATGCGAAAGATTAGTGACCTGAACAGGATATCATATGTTATCTATGTATATGTATAGATATCTATATATTCTAGCAATAACAGATATTGATATGATATGTATGAGAAAAATTGATCAAATCCACGTATCTATATATTCTAACAATAACTAGTAGTGTTTATTATGTGAATGAAATTATATTTTATATAACTTAAATAAAAGATTAAAATTGCAAAAATATTTATTACTACTAATTATACTATAAAAAATCCAACAATAGTGATAAAGCAATTTATATGTAATTTTAAAAAATTTGTCAATAAAATATTATTGACGCCATTATTAATGACAAAAATTGTTACTAATGCTTTAGTTTCTAGTAAATATAATAATGTATAATCAAATAAACTATAACTTATACATTTCAATATTATATATTAGTTGTAACTTAATCGCTTTGATTTAAATAATTTTTTTCTTTCATAAAGTTGTGTTGATTTTATTTTTATTTTTTCTTCCAATAAAATAATATATTATTATAAATGTAATAATTAATTTTTTATTTCACTAATATAGTATATTTATGATCAATAGTTTCAATCATCCTTCTTCTAATATATTTATATCCTATCAATACATTTACATTTTGCAGAAGTA